>JAADXE010000343.1:0-29444 GCA_023337545.1 Pythium coloratum
ACGCCAGTGCCACGGCGTAGTAGCCCATGTGGCCGTACAGCCAGATCGTCGAGCCTTCGTGGGAGACCTCGATCTCACTCAGGTCCTCTTCATTGCCTTCGATGTAGTCAGTGTAGAAGAAGCACTGGTCGTTGGTGCCCCAGGACGAGCCGTTGGTCACCACGAACTCCTCTACAAGTGCAATACCATCGTCGCGACGGCAGAACCACGACTGCGCGTTGAGCAGCGCGAACGTGCCGGCAAAGAACGCGATGAACAGCGCGATCTGGCCCAGGATCGATGACACGATGGTCAGCGAGAACAGCGTGTTGGGTGGTCTCTCCTTCGTGAGCTTGGTCGACGACCCGGTGTACAGCATCGTGATGGCCAGTACGAGCACGATGCCCAGGTCATCCCACAGGTACTGGTTGTTGGACAACATCGTGCCAAAGTGGCCGAGCGTCGCCGCCATCGCGAGCTGGATCACAGGGTACAACACCATGAACTTGAAGCCCAGGAACGACGTCGTGAGTGCGCAGCGGCCTTCGCGGATGAGCACAGGCACGTCTGTGACAGCCTTGGCCTTGCTGGTAAACGGCGCGACGATCGACGCCTCCGCGCTCGAAAGAGCCAGGCCGACGTGGGCCGCCTTCAGCGCACCGCAGTCGTTCGTGCCGTCCCCACACATGCCCACGATCTTGCCGTAGTCCATGAGCCGCTCGACGATCCAGGCCTTCTGCGTCGGGCGGATACGCGCAAAGATCGTGGTCTGGCTCATCACTTGCTTGATCGAGTCGTCGCTTAGCTCCTTGCGGAGAGTCTCTAATGCTGCGCCCGTGAGCGCCAGGTCGTACTCGGCCAGCACGCGGCTCACGTTGCCGTTCGTTAGTAGATCCCACTGGCTTGTGTCGGTGGATGTAATGGCCTCCACGCAGTGGTACACCACTTCATCCGAGTCGTTCATATCCACAATGGCCACCTTGCTCTTGAGCTGCATGTCCAGCAGCCTCGCCACGTGCACGGCCGTCAACGCGTTGTCGCCCGTGATCATCCGCACGTCGATATCAGCGCCGTACAGTTCGTGGATCATACCACGCGACTCTGGCTTGAGCTCGTTGTGGAACAGCGCCATGCCCATGAACTCGACCTTGTCTTCCACCTCCACACGCGGGTCGCCGTTGATAGTTTCGGTCGCTTGCAGCGTGCGCACACCGAAGCCAATGCAGTAGTTGCCCTCCGCCGAGTACTGCAGCGTCTTCTGCTTGAATTCCACAGGCGTGTGGACCGCGATATCGCTAATAGCCTCAGGGGATCCCTTCACGAAGATGAAACGCTGCTTGGTCTCGACGTTCTCGACTATCACACTCGAACGCTGGACCTTCGGATCGAATGGGAAGCGCTTGACCACGCCGAACCGCTGGCCGCTGCCGTCTGCCGCACTGACGACCGCGAGGTAGTCGCCCGACTTGGCACCGTCCAACGCGAACTCGATCTTGAAGCCCGAGGACTCGAACATGGCGAGCTCCAGCGAGTAGCCCTGCAGTGTGCCGTCCACCTCGGTGAGACCGTGGCACGAGGCCATGGCCGTGCGCAGCACTTCGTTTGCTTTCTCCAGACTCACTCGCTCGAGACAGTTGGTCTCTTCGCTCATCTCGTCCAGACCCACGAGCTTGAGGCTTTCCTCTGTGAGCGTGCCGGTCTTGTCGAAGCAGAACGTGTCGAGCTGTCCGCACGAGTTGATACGCTGCGAGTCGATACAGAAAATGCCCGCGCGCTTGAGTCTCTCCAGCGCGAAGCCAATGCCCGACGACATTACGAGTGGCAACGCCGGCGGCACGGCGATGGTCACGAGATCCAGCGAGTAGATGATCATGTAGCCGAAGCCTTCGCCGTCGTTGCTGAAGTCCACAACTCGCTTGATGAACGCGGCGATCGCGATGACCGCCAGCACCATCAGGTACCTATACGAGTCGCGTTCGAACTCGAACGTGATCGTACGAGGGAAGAGAATGCTGCGGAAGAGCTCGCCCTTGCCCGTGGAGAAGCCCGTGCTGAGCACGACGGCCTTGCATGGGTCCTGCGAGTTGCGCAGCCGCGTGATGCTCGAGCCAGCGTGGAGGAACGACGACTTGTACTGGGTAAGCGCGATGGTCTCCGTTATCGTGTCCTTGCCCTTCGCTGGCTCCTTGTAAATGGGGATGGCTTCGCCCGTGAGCGAGGCTTCGTCCACGACGCAGCCGCCGCTGAGCAGCAGCACGTCGGCCACCACAGGGCCGACCGACAGCTCAATGATGTCTCCTGGCACGAGGTCGGTCTCGGGGATCTCGATCAACTTCTGGCCACTCGACTGTCCGGCTCGCATCACCTTGACCTTGTGGTTGGACTTGACGAGGCTGCGCAGTCTTTTGCTGTTGGACACTTATATGTAGATCTCCCACGTGAGCGAGATGGCCGAGAGCACGAGGATGATGATCACGTAGGCCGTGTACGCCTGGAAGAACCACACCACGGCGCTGAAGATCTGGAACAGATAGTACGGATGCACGACCTTGGTGAACAGCAGCATGGGGATGAACGGCGCGTCGATGTCCACAAGGTTCTCGCCGAACAGCTCCTTGGCCATGGCGACCTGCAGCTTGTCCAGTCCGCAGTCCGTTCGGTTGGTCATACGGCTGAGCTCTTCGTTCACAGTCGCCAAGTAACGTTCGAACTCGCCTTTCTCGTGGTTGAACACGTAGCGGTGCTTCTTGAACGCGAACCAGATCCACGGCAGCTTGCTGCGCTCGTCGCTGGGCGTCGCGACCTCCTCGCTGCCGCTCTTGTTGGCGCCAGACTTGCGCTTGAGTGGACGGTGGACATTGACTTCGACCCACACAGACCGCACGCCGTCCTCGTGGACCAGCACGAGCATGAACTGCGCGTCGCCGATGCACGAGTAGGGCAAGCGGATGCGAGCGATCTGCGTGAAGAGCTGGGGGAACCAGACGCTGACGATGCCCAGCGTGCCGCCTGAGAGGAGAAGGAGGAGCACGTAGAGGAGCATGCGCACGTACGACTGTGCGTTCGGCACCACGCGGATGTAATCGTTCGGAGCGTACACGAGAGCGGCGCGGCGGCCGGCCGTGTCGTCCACGGGCACCACGAGCTGCTCGTGGAGGCTGCGCATGGTGAGACCGAAGGGGGATAGCGGAGACTGTCAGGTATTAGCGGAGACCGTGGTTGGTGATCGGAGGCGACTTGCAGACTGTCAGAGGAGCGGAGGGGAGTAAAGGAAGGGGAGAGGAAGGGGAGAACGGGAATGCGGGGAGGAGGAGGAGAATGGGCGGAGAAACCAATGCGAGGGGAGGGGAGATGGTATCCGCGTGTGAATGCGTCAGAGGAGGAACTGCCGTTGCAAGCGGTGGTTACCCAATCAAAAATACTACTCTAGTGGCAGATGAAGAGGCACGAGGCTTTGTCTTTCTATGAATAGCAACGGGGGGCTGACTTTCTTTCTGTTCCTTGCCTTTCGTTCCGTGGCGGCTTTCAGGAAAATACAAGGAGATCAAGTCGCGTGGGATGCGCAGAGGAGGAGGAGGAGGAGGAGGAGGGGGCTCCCCTCCTCAGGGGAGAGGAGAGGAGCGGGAGGAGAGGCTGTTGTTGGAGTCATTTTGGCGGAAAATCGACAGTCCTGATACGAAAGCCTGCGCTTCGTGAGAATGAGTGGCTTTTTGGCTTCCCGGGACTAGATCTTCTCGTGTACACTTGACAGTATCTCGAGGTATCCCGAGGGTTCAAATTAGAGAGGAGCCTGGCAAGGCCATCCAACGTGAATTTCCTCGCTCTGTTGTTGTGGTATATTAGGAGATGGACAAGCAGAACTCTCATTTTGTTGGTGTAGAACTTGAAGGAGTGCGTCCATGTTTATCCCTGCGGATATGCTGATTGAAGAGGATGGGCCTAGTGTCGACTAAATTGATCAGTCTTGGACAAACGACTCGGCCACTCTCGTTGTTTCTCTCAAGAGGTTGCGTGAAGCAAACCTTTCCACTGTCTCGTTCTGCTGAGTGTGTCCGTCCGTGCGTCGGTATTGCCATGGAGTAGAGTATCTGATAGTCGATGGAAAGAACTAGTCCAATCGAAATGCTTGACGCGCGTTGAAGATAAATACTTCAAGTACGCATTACTGCTATAGATACGCAGTTTGTCAGCAGTATTCAGCTTGTCGACAAGGTTTCCATATTAGTACTCCAACTCTATCGGGGAACTCTGGGTGTCTCCTCCGTGGCAGGACTGAAGCCTTGAAGGCCACTTCAACTCTCGTCCTCTTCCGGTCAGTCTGAACCTTGACTGTCGAATCTTCCAGCCTCCGTTGTCTTCCACTGTCTCCATTTGTAGTGTGGACAAGTGCAGAACTCGAGCGCATAGCGAGTTGCAGGAACAAGCAGGCGTCGCTCCATTCCATTCATTCGCATTAGTGCAGTGAGAAGACACATTGAGCCTGACCACACAGTGGCTATCCCACACAGCAGGATCAATCACTGATTGATTGACAATCCCTCTACTGATGCTTCTTTCAGCGGCGACGCACTGTTTCCTCTGGTCTGTTCTCACCAGTGTTGATGAAAAGATCGCCAAGTAGCCTCTCTGGAACGATTAATTACGCGAATCATTACATATTGCAGAATATGACGAATAACAAGTCGCTCATTTCCCAAAATTCACCAAACATTGCACCTTTCGTTTCCTCATTTTTCACCATCCGTCATCAAATGGCTTGATCGTGGCCGGAGTGAAGACCTGGTGGAACGCCTGCTTCTTCCCACCGCAATCCGCCGCCTTGTAGATCTCCATAGCGTCTCGTAGTTGGTTGCGCAGTGCCTGGACACGCTCCTGGCTGGGCGGATGCGTGGAAAAGTACTTGGAATTCGTGCCTTTGTCCAGTTGCCCCAGCGCCGCGTTCATGTGGATGCTGGCGCGTGGATCCCTTCGCCATGAGCCGCAGGCCGATCGAGTCGGCTTCGAGCTCCAGTTTGCGTGAGAACGGCAGGTCCACAGCCAGTTTCACGAGCTAAATTAAAATAATACAATCGTGAGAAGGCGAGACAGAAAACTGATAAAATTTTGGACGTACAAGGTCGCTGAGTTGTCCGTAGTCTGGTACAAAGAACGCCAGTAGCCCGTACACCAGCAGACTAAATGAGACCTTCTCGGCGCCGTGACCTGAGCATACAAACACCAAGTGAGTGAGACGCTAATGAACCTAATAGGCAGGAGTAGAGACGTACGAGCGAGTCCGTGGGCGGCCTCGTGGAAGAGCACAGCGGCCAGCGCGTCTTCGTTCTTGAGGATCTTGAACAGACCGGCGTTCACGAAGACCTTGCCGCCGGGCAGACAGAACGCATTGGGCTCAGGCGAGTCCAGCACGTGGAACTGCCACTTCATGTTCGGGTTGTCCGACTGCTCCACGATCTTGCGCCCCACGCGAAGCACGGCACGCGCCATCTAGCAACAGAACATCAATCATAAAAATAAATCAGACGCAGTGATTGATGTTGAGGAATCGATCACGACTCGTACGGGGCTGGATTGGGGCAGCACGCGCTCGCTCTGCATGATCTCGTTGTAGGCGCGCTCGCCCAGACGCTGTTCGCTAACTGTTTTGATTGATGAACTTGTCGTGAGTGATTGATAGAAGTCCACAGTCGTAGCTCATAACTTACGTGGCGACAGGAACATGATACGGCGTCGGCCTGTGAGCGGCATGGTCTCGATATGGCTCACCACGTAAACTGCCAGTAAAGACACAGTCGTTAGTTTTGAGCGGCAAGCCGTCTATCGCGTCTAAAATCAGAGCCACAGCACCTCCTGCGACGGCCGTCGTGCCCAGCGTCACGAGCTTCAGATACGTGGGCGTGCGCTGCCACTCGGCGCGCCATCCGCCGTCGCCGCCGCGGCGGAATGCGCGCATCGGAGCCCGTGACATTGCAAGTCAAAGTGAGAGAGTCTCAAAATGTCCAACCTCATTTGTACCTCCATGGGGTAATATTGTACCACGTCGCAGATCTGGAAAAGCTCACTTCAATAAAGTACGAAGCTCACACGTCACAGATTACACTGGTGGAATGATTACTACTCTCGACGTCTTTGAATAGCTTTTCACAAGGAAGCAGCATACACACCACTAAGAATAGGAGGATGGAAAGCCTCCTGCTAGATTAACGTCTAATGCGGCCGCCAGTAGCCATCCGTAGACCTTCGCTGCCTGCGATGGTGCGTGTGTGGCATGTCGCTGTTTGTCCTGTGGGTGTTTTTCCTGGCCTAAATGCATCCGACTTTGCCAGTGGAAGCCCAGGGGTTTCACGCCTCTCGCATCGCGTCTGAGTGGGAAAATCTCCGAGTGTGGGGGTCCGAAGATGCGGCGGACGAAGTAGCCATTCGCAATTTGGCTCTGACGGCGAGAAGAAGCAGAGAGAAGAGCGATATCGGAGACCATCATGACGACGGGCTTAGGCCGCCGCGTCACGGGCTGGACCCACATCCGCACGCTGCTGTGGAAGAACTGGCTGCTCAAGAAGCGGCATCCGCTGGCGACGTGTCTTGAGGTCGTGCTGCCCGTGCTCTTCATCATCCTCATGAGTGCACTCAAGTCACTGACGGACAACGTCGAAGTGCCTTCCGGGTGGAGCGACACGTCCGCCTCCACCGCCTCGACGGTCGGCACGTCGTACCCAGTCACCTTTCCATACGGTAACTTTGGCTCGTGGGGTCTCAATCTCAATCTTGGCTCGGGGGCTTCTACGGGCAAGTACTTGGCCTCGGAGGCGTCGCTGTCCGGATTGCTCATGTATCTCGGCCTGCGCGCCGCTAGTGAACTCAAGAACGTGGACACACTGACCTACGACCAGCTCGCCACGTGCCGGAATGCGGTTGCGTACTTTGGCAAAGTGAGTCTGGACAACACATCGGTGAACGCGATTCCGAGCCTCTGCCGTGGCGTCGTCACGCCCTACAAGCTGGCGATTGCACCGGACAATGACTTCACGCGCAAGTACTTCTTCGAGACCATGAAGGTCTGGTACCCGCAGGTGGAGGCTAGCAACGTCACGATCAAGCAGACCAGCAGACTCAAGATCCCGGCGTTTGAAGACAGCGTCAAGTTCTTCAAGGACGACGCTGCGTTGGAGTCGTACATCACTAGCATTGACTATGGCAAGACCTACGACACGCCCAAGATCTACGGCGCGCTGGTGTTTGACAAGCACCCAAGCGGTGCTGACATTGGCAAGTACGGATCCATTGAGTACTCTCTCCGCTTCAACTCGACCCAAGGCCGCGGTGGCTCAGTGGGCGACGTGCCGCGTACGCTTGGCGATCCTGCGTTTGAGTCTCCGTTCCAGAAGACCATCCAGACCGACTACTACATGCGCTACGCCTCGCTGGGCTTCATGACCATGCAGACGACGGTCACGCGCTTCGCCAACTGCCTGCCGACCTGGGATGCTACCACGCAGACGACCACAGGCGCTTGCCAGCAGACCAAGGCCGTGGCCAAGCCGAGCCTCGCACTGGACGCCAAGCTTTTCCAGCGCTTTGGCAACGACTTCTTTTTCAAGATCGTGCTGCCGTCGCTTTTCAACGACCCAGTGACAGAGTTTCTGGCAATTCCGTCCACTGAGAAGGAGAAGCTGCTCCTGCCGCTGCGTATCGCGCCTCAGTCGTACTTTGCGTCGGACGTCTCCCCGTTTCCGATCCACAGCTACATCTCGGCGCCGTTCTACGACCAAGTCAAGACTGTGTTCGCGCTGGTGTTTATCTTGGCGTACTTGTACTCGGTCTCACGTATCCTCGTCGTGTTCATCCAAGAGAAGGAGACGCGTGCGCGTGAGTACATGAAGATCCTGGGTGTGAGTGAGAACTCGATCATCGTCGCGTGGTACCTGACGTACCTCGTCATCTTCTTCTTGGGTGCGATCCTCCAGGCGCTGGCCAGTATGGCCGGGCTCTTTGCCGCGAGCGACCCAGGTATCATCTTCCTCTTCTTCTTCCTCTTCAGTCTGAGCGTGTTGGCGTTCGGCTTCTTCATCAGCACGCTCTTCTCACGCGCTCGAACGGGTGCCTTTGCCGGCATGGTGCTGTTCTTCTTCATGTACTTTGTGTCGGCGGCATTCAGCGCGTCGTCCAGCAAAGGCGCCAAGGGCATCGGCTGTCTGCTGTCACCTGTGGCACTGGCGTTTGGCGTGCAGACGCTCGCGTCAGTTGAATCCACGGGCGAAGGTATCAACAACGGCAACATCCGCACGGTCTCCGATAACTTCAGCTTCGACATGGCGCTGGGCATGATGTTCTTCGACACGATCCTCTACACGCTGCTGGGCATGTACTTTGAGCGCGTGGTCCCCAAGGAGTGGGGCACGACCGAGGTCTGGTACTTCCCTGTCTCGCCCAGCTACTGGCGTCGTGCGATCTCCCGCAAGGTCGTGGACATCGCAAGCGGTCAGGAGGTCGCGATCGAGATCGGCGATAGTGTTGAGCCCGTGGGTCCAGACCTTCAGGCCCAGGAGCGCAGCGGCGAGGCGCTGGTGATCAAAAACATCAAGAAGGAGTTCGTCGTGCCTGGCGGTATCAAGAAGGCGGTCCGTGGGGTGAGTATGGCCATGTACAAGGACCAGATCACATGTCTACTGGGCCACAATGGCGCCGGCAAGACGACGCTCATCTCGATGCTCACGGGTGTGATCGCGCCGACGGACGGCGACGCGTTCTTCCGCGGGCTCTCGCTGCGTCGTAACATGCACGAGATCCGTCAGTCGCTGGGATTGTGCTTCCAGTACGATGTGCTGTACGGTGAGCTGACGGTCGAGGAGCACCTGCTCTTCTTCGCGCGCGTCAAGGGCTACAGAGGCAAGGAGCTTGAGGATGTCGTGACCACCAAGATCCAGGAGGTCGGTCTCACCGAGAAGCGCAAGGTCAACTCGGCGTCGCTGTCCGGAGGCATGAAGCGCAAGCTGTCGGTGGCGATCTGTCTGCTGGGCGACAGCGCGCTGGTCTTCCTGGACGAGCCGACGTCCGGTATGGACCCATACAGTCGCCGCAGCACGTGGGAGATCCTGTTGAACAACCGCCAGGGCCGTGTGATGGTGCTGACGACCCACTTCATGGACGAAGCCGACATCCTCGGTGACCGCATCGCCATCATGGCCGAAGGACAGCTCCGTTGCTGCGGGTCGTCGCTGTTTCTCAAGAACAAGTACGGCGCCGGCTACAACTTCACACTGGTCAAGAAGGAAAAGTGTCCGGAGCAGCAGCTCATCGCACTCATCAACAAGCACGTGCCACGCGCCACAGTGCTCAGCAATGTCGGTGCCGAGATCTCGTTCCAGCTTCCGCTGGACAGCTCCACCGAGTTCCCCACGCTGTTTGAAGAGCTGGACGCCGGCATGGAGATCCTGGGTGTACTTTCCTATGGTATCTCGGTCACGACCATGGAAGAAGTGTTCATCAAAGTGGCTGAGGCCGGCGACGAAGACCACCAGCACACGCTCAAGAAGGACGCCGTGGCCGCCGCGGTCTCGGCGCTACCCAGCGGCCCTGCGATCGCTAATCTCACGGGCTTTGTCATGTTCCTCGTGCATCTGTCAGCGCTGCTCACGAAGAGATACCGTGTGGCCAAGCGAGACCGTCGCGTGCTGATATTCAGTGCGTTTCTGCCCGTGCTACTGCTGCTCGCTGGTCTCGCGCTGCTCAAGTCCAGCTCGCTGACCAAGTCGGATATCAAAGTCGCGATGAACTCGCAGAAGTTCCAGGCCGGCACGGCCATGGAAGTTCCGTTCGTCTGCGAGACAGACGACAGTCAGTGGTGCTCGGCGACGATGAGTAAGATGTACGACGGCGGCAAGACCTCGATGTTCTCCACCAGTGAATTCCGCTCGCCACCGTACACGACAACGACCCCCACGGTCTTTGACGTCGCGTACGCGTCTCCTCAGGATATCAACCCCACTGACGCCAGCGGCTACTGTCTACGCCTGGGCGAGAAGTCCTACCAACGAGCCTTCGGGTACACGGACACCAGTATGACCAAGGTCGTGCAAACGCCCGTGATCAACCAGTACGGCGCGTACGTGATCCGTGGCTCCGGCACGGACCAGGTCTTCGCGTACTCGTCCATGGTCAACACGACAGCGCTCCACGGTGCTGTGATTTTCAAGGCGCTGCTGGATGAGGCGTTGTACCGATGGTTCGCTGTGGACGCCGACCCGTCCGCCGCCAAGCCGCTGTTCAATCTGACTGTGAACGCGTTCCCACTGCCCTACACAGCCACGACCAAGGCGTTGTTCAGCTCGTTCCTGTCGTTCACAGCGTGTATCTTCGTGGTGATCGCGTTCGCCTACTTCCCGGCGTCCATCGTGGTCTTTTTAGTCAAGGAAAAGCAGTCCGAACACAACTCCAAGCACCAGCAGCTCGTCTCCGGTGTGAGCCTGCCGGCCTTTTGGCTCAGTAACTACATCTGGGACATGGCCACCTACTGCTTCCTGTTCATTGCCGCGATCGTGCTCATCAAGCTCTTCGACATCTCGGCGCTCACGGGCAACGGCTGCGCTGTGTGTACGTCGGCCACGTTCCCCGCTGTGATCCTGCTCTTCTTCCTCTTCGGGCTCGCGATCTGTCCGTTCACGTACGTCATGAGCTACTTCTTCAAGGACCACGCCAACTCGCAGACCTACACGATCATGGCCAACTTCATCCTGGGCGTCGTGCTCATGGTCGTGTCGTTCATCCTCGACGTCATCGAGAGCAGCAAGCCCGTGAACAAGGTCCTCAAGTACTTCTGGCGACTCTCACCACTGTACTGTCTTGGCTCGGGACTGCTGAACCAGTCGCTGGCCGAGATCGTCGCCAACTTTGGCCTGGGCACGAGCCAGCCAAGCCCCTTTAACATGGATATGATGGGCTGGGAGATGCTGTACTTGGCGTTCGACGCCGTGTTCTTCTTTGGTGTGGCCGTGGGTATCGACTTCCTTCTTAGTTTCCCCAAGATCAAGGCCATGGTGTTCAAGGACCCCGTGATCAAGGACCCGCCGTTCGAAGAGGACGAAGATGTCAAGAAGGAGGCCGAGCGCGTGGCAAGCGGCCAGGCCGACGGCGACGCCGTGCTCGTCAAGAACCTGCGTAAGGTGTACAAGGGCAACAAGATCGCCGTACGCGAGCTGTCGTTCGGGTTGCCCAAGGGCGAGTGCTTTGGCTACCTGGGCATCAACGGCGCCGGCAAGACCACGACCATGAAGATGCTCACAGGCGACTTCCTGCCGACCTCGGGCATCGGCAAGCTCGGCGGCTTCGACATTCTGTCGCAGCAACTCGAAGTGCGACGCCAGATCGGCTACTGTCCGCAGTTCGACGCGCTGTTTGAGCTGCTGACCGTACGCGAACACCTCGAGCTCTTCGCTCGCATCAAGGGCATTGGCAGGACCGAGCTGGACGCCGTCGTGAAGGAGCTCATGCACCAGATGAACCTGGACGACTTCGAGAACAAACTCGCTGGTACGCTGAGTGGCGGCAACAAACGCAAGCTGTCGGTGGCGATCGCGATGATCGGCTCGCCGCCCATCATCTTCCTGGACGAGCCGTCCACGGGCATGGACCCGGTCTCGCGCCGCTTCATGTGGAACGTCATCGCGAATATCTCGACCCACAAGAAGGAGTCGACGATCATTTTGACGACCCACTCCATGGAAGAGTGCGAGGCGCTGTGTACGCGCGTGGGCATCATGGTCGGCGGTCGCATGCGCTGCCTAGGCAGCGTGCAGCACCTCAAGAACCGCCACGGCAACGGGCTCATGGTGGAGCTCAAGCTGGAGCAGGCCTCGACCCACGACATGGAGACGCGGCTCGCACAGGTCTTCGGAGGCGACATGGAGCCGCTCACACCAGATACACTGCGAGCCGCGTGTGAGAAGATGGGCAACGCCGCGTGGGTCGATAAGATCGACGCTCGCCACACGACGGGCTACGCGCTGGCGGCCGTGCTCACTCGCGACGGATCCCTCCGCAAGGAGCTCTTCGGTGCGTGGTGGCTGGCGGAGGAACACTTCCAGAACCTGGATGGCTTCCTGCAGCAGTGCTTCGGCCAGGGCAAAGCCCAGCTGCTGGAACGCCAGAACGACCTGTGTCGGTACAAGCTGGTGGGCGACGCCAAGACGCTCAAGCTCGCGAATGTGTTCCGCCTAGTGGAAGGAGGCAAGCGACAGCACCACATCCGCGAGTACTCGGTCTCGCAGACCACGCTTGAGCAGATCTTCAACTACTTTGCGTCGCAGCAGGCCGAGGAGAAGGGCGTCGCGCGAGGGCTCGGCGCCAAGTAGATGCTTCGTCTTTCATATTTTCATTTTCGTAATCGAAATTTCACATTAGTTAACGTATTTCTCGGGTATTTACCGTATACGGGACAACTATCCCCATAAGTGCGAAGCGCACTTAGTGTGCGGGAGAGAGACAGGGAGGAGGCGCGGTCGTTCTGGAACCAGATGAGAGACTTTTTGCAGTTTCATTTTTATTCTGTCTTTTGGAGTACTGTCACCTTCCACGTCTTCAGCCCACCCAAGTCAAGTCACCCAGTGCGGTGCGATCATATTCGCAGGAAGCCCGAGACATCACCAGGCAGCAGGACAAGCAACATGGCGTTTGACGGCGAGTACGTGTTCGCGGCGGCGCTGACGCAGGCGCTGAAGAGCGACATCCAGACGCGCATCCACACGCAGCTCACGGAGATGCTGGGCGTGGAGGTGGACACCACGATGGCGGTAAGTTCGCGTTTGAGTTGAGTTAACCCGAGGCCAGTTCAGCCGTGTCCCGTCGAGTCGTGTTGAGGCGGATGAGAAGACGACGGCGTGGTGGTGTGCAGTGCGGCTCGCGCTCGGATGAGACGACGGTCTCTCTCTGTCTCTCGTTCTCTCCATTCTTCTCTTTAGTTTCTTCTTCTCTTCCAAGGTTCGTTCGTTCGTGCGTTCGTGGGTGGCGTAGTGGGGGTTTGCTGGGCGAGTGCGTTCGTGGCTGTGCCGTGCTGTGGCGACAGTGGAAGCGATCGAGGCGACGCGCAGCGCATGGGGAAGGCGGCGGTGGCTGTCGCTGCAGCATGGAGCATGGAGCGAAGATCGCGGGGGGCGGTTGTATACGTTGGTGCATGTGCTGTATATGTTGTGCATGTGAAAAGAACGCGAACAAAACCAACAAAAAAGAGGAGAACAAAAGAACAAAAAGAACAAAAAAAAGAGGAGAACAAAAAAAGCAGAGGAGAGCTGGCGGACGAGTCGGAACCGAGTGCGTGCAAAGCAGCCCGTCGATCGATCGATTCCTCCATCAATCACTCGGCCGACCGACTGATTGATCTTGCGGCCTCCTGATCTCCCCAACAATGAACCGAGAAAGTGACGCGTGTATGTATGATGGCTTGTGATATTCAAGGAGTACGTGGTGACGATGGTCGGCAACAAGAAGTCCATGACGCAGATCGCCCACGACCTCGTCGACTTTATCGGCGACGAGCACGCGCAGCACTTTGTGCAGTGGCTCAACGGCATGCTCACGACGCTGGAAGAGGACGACGGCAACGCGACGGCCGACACGAACGAAGACGCCGATCTGGACCAGGACGACGCCGACGACCTCGCGCCGCCCAGTGAAGACGCCTCTGCGTCCTCTGGTGACGCGGCTGCGCCAGCCAAGCGCGTGATCAGCCTCAAAAGCGTGACGTCGTCATCCTCCGCGCCAGCGCCCCAGAAGAAGGTGATCTCGCTCGGTGGAAGCAGCTCTGGAACCATCCGCACGCTGAACAAAGAGGGCAACGACATGCGTGATATGCTCGCGCGCCGCTCGCAGCGGTTCGGAATCCCAGAGAAGAAGACGACGGCGTCGCCACCGCGTGGCCGTGACAGTGGCAACAAGCGTGACGACAAGATCAAGGACAACAACGAGACGCGTGGAAACAAGCGCAAGGCCGACGGAAATGATGCGCAGCAGAAGCGACCGGGCAGTGCCAGTGGACGTCTGTCCTCTCTACTTGGTCCACCCGTGAACGTGGACCAAGCCGAGTTGGATGCGCGTGACAGCCTCCAGACAAGCAAGCGCAAGAAGACCGGCCGTGACGACCGTGATACGCGAGGAAACAACAGATATGACCAGGAAAACCAGCGTGATGGCGAAGGAAACAACCGCCGCCAGAACAGAAGGAGAGGCGACGACGACAAGGACGCGAGCCAGCCACCACTTCCGCCAGGCTCCCAAGATGGCGGTCGCCCAGACCGATCCGACCGCCCAGGACGAAACGACCGCAACGACCGGGACGGCCGCGATGGAGGCCGCGACGGAGGACGTGACGGTGGACGCAACGGCCCACGCGACTTCTACCCACCAGGCAACTTCCGTGGACCTCCAGGATACGGCGGCTTCGCGCCTCCGGTAAGCATTGCTTTGGTTTGTTAGAGGTATTCTGGTGGCATGTATCTGACTTTCTTTTGTGCCATGTAGCCTTACGGACACCCGATGGGATTCTACCCTCCACCTTACGGCATGCCTCCGTACGGCATGGGCTTCCCTCCGCAGGGCATGCCTCCAGGACCATTCATGCAGCCACCGATGCCGCCTGGACCTCCCAAGTCTCACTTCCAGCCTCGTGGTCCTCGTGCTTACCAGAACAAGACGTGGGTGAACCCCAACGCTCCCAAGACGGAGACTGCTGAAGGAGGAGAAGAATCCGCGACTGCTGATGGCGCTGCTCCAGCAGGAGGCCCTCCGAAGCCGACGACTTTCATGCCTCGAAACCCGTACTTCAATGCGCAGATGCGTCCTCGGTTCCAGAACAAGACGTGGGTGCGTCCCGACCCAGCGAAGGAAGAAGAGCTCTCCTCCAGTCTCCCTCAGACGCCACCGCGTGAAGAAATGGAGAGCGTCGCACAGGAGTGAGTACCCCCACTCAATCCTTCATTGTCAGCAAAGCACAGCACACCAAGCTGCGGGCTTCCATCACGTTAGGATTTTTACTAGATACTAAAAAGCACGGGGCTCATATCCCTAGTTGCGATTCATTCACTCGATCCACTCACTGCGTTCGTTGTCTTCAAAATCTGTTCACCGCCGTGTGCGTCCCCATCCCTTGCGCAGAGCCGACGCGTCACCAGCTCCATCCTTCTTGACTGCCTTGGCGGCTGGTGTCGTCTGCGAGGCCGCCAGCATCGACAACGGCAGCTTGCGCTTCTTGGCACCCGAACTCTGCGACGCCTGCGACTGGAACTGCGACAGAAACTGCGACTGCGACTGCGACTGCGACGGCGCAGCTTCACTCGCCGACTCTTCCTCTGCTAATGCTCCGAGTCGGCCGCCGCCTCCGACCGTAGCAGCAGTCGCGTTCGTGAGCTGCGTGAACTCCGGGTCGCTCTCGATGTCATCGTCCTGTTTCTTTGGTTGCGACTTCCGGAACATGTCCGAGATCTTGGGCTGAGGCGTCGGCTTGGCACGTGAAGCTGGCTTCGTTCCCCTGACAGTCTCCTCACCGTCTGACGAGCACAGATCGACTTCCTCAACCGCCGACTTCTTCGCAGGCGCCTTTGCCTTTGGAGCAACAGCACGACGCGCCGGCGCCGGACTCCCAGAGAAATCGCCGTCATCCTCACTCGCCTCACTGTCCGCCTTCCGCAGCCGCTTGCGGGCAGTTGTCTTCGTTGCTGGAGCCGCTTTTCCACGTCGCGCAGGAGTCGACGGAGCCTGTGAGACCATCTCGCTGTCATCTTCGTCCATCTCGTAGTCTTCGTCGCCGTCGTCGTCACCGAGTTCATCGTCTGAATACAACGAACGCTGCTTCGCCTTGGCCTTGGTACTTGCCGCCCGAGCAGTCGTCTTTCTCGCCGGTGGGGTCGCCGCGGGCTTTCGTTTGCGAGCCGCTGCGCTTGATCGCTCGTCGTATTCATCCTCGTCTTCGTCTAGTTCATCTTCTTCATCATCGTCATCATCCTTCCGACGCTTCGCTGCAGCGCCTCGCTTGGCCTTTGGTGCAGGCTTGGCCTTAGTTGCAGTGGATCGAGCGGAAGCTGCTTTTCCACGACCTTTCTTTGGTGGCGAGTCAACCACCAAATCTTCGTCATCGTCCAAACTGTCGGCACGGCGTCGTCCCTGTGTCGGCTGGGTTTGGCTCTGCGACGTACTCCGAACACTCTCCTGGAAGCCATCTCGTCGCCCACGCGCACTGCCTTGTGTTCCCGCTTCTTTCTCTGCTTCTTCCTGCCGGAGCAAGTGCTCTGCGTTGTCCTTGTCTTTCTTCTTCTCCACGGCCTCGATGATCGCTTCACGCGACTTGGCATCACGCGTCGACTCGAGTTCGTGTCTCGTGGATTCCAGGACGCTATTGACAAATTCGTCCAAAGCCGATGGAATGCTCTTGACGATGTAATCTTCCAGCGCGAGTGCGAGCGGTCCTTCCGGTAGAAACGACAACGTTTGATCTGGCTTGCGTAGCTGCTCACCCAGCAGATCTTCGATCGTGACCGAGTCCGCCAGTCGAGCCGGACGAATAGGATCACGCAACGAGCCACCGAGGCCAATGTCTTTCATAGATGAAAGCGTATCCTTGGCGTCTCCTTTTGTCGATGTTCGTGGCTTCTTGCGACGGTAAAACAGCAGAATATCGTTTGGATTCGCGACTTTGCCCACGAAACGACTGCCAAACCGCTGGTTCACGAGCACTGGGAAGCCCGTGTGCTCCACACGCACTCTCACCAGCACCTCCTTTAACTCAGTAGGTCTGTCGGGGTGCTCTTCGTCCGCCTGGGCAAGCAGTTCCAGCACTCGTTCCTCCAGCATGTCTCGGATCTTGCTGGTCACGTCCGGGTCGTTTGGATCCAAATCTTCAACTTCACTCAGCGAGATCTCGCCCAGTTTAAACGGCCGCACGCTCTTGAGCACACGACTCGACAGGCGAAAGTTCTGCTGGTGGATCTCCAGGATCGCGACCTGCTTGGTCTTGGCCTCTCCTTCCACTAGCGACGTCGCGACACTAGATCCTGGCTGCGTGATGAAGAAGTCACCCTTTAGTGACTCCTGTACGTCCACGAGACACTCGTGCTCGTGGCCCCAAACCACGAAGTCGATAAAGTCCGGGATGAAGCTCTCCGGCAGACAGTTCTTGGTCCCTCGTCCCCTGTCGTCTCGGTTCTGGTGCACGACAAACACACTGAACCACTGCTCCGGGTTCTCCGCGGGGCGTCGGAACACCACTTTCTGCTGCGCGAACATGCGGTTGAGCCGCTCGTCGCGCATGGATCCGAGTCCGTAGATCGCGATTTTGGTTTCGCCCTTGTTTAATAGGATCGGAAACACTTCGATCGCGTCGGCCTTTTCGCTTTTACCAAAGTAGTTCACGAGATTCGCAGCCGAGAGCAAGTCCAATGCCGCGAGTGATTGCTGCGACTGCTGTGCGCCGCCGGCCTCACGCGCCGGGTCGTCGTGGTTGCCGTGGATGGAAAACACCGGTAGTTCAATGTTGAAATTCGGGTCTTCGTAGTTGACGGTGCCGAAGTTGGGGAAGTTGATGGACTGGTCGCTCACGATCTGGAACTGCACAGCGCCGTCACCCATGCAGTACGAGCGCAGCAGCTT
Organism: Pythium coloratum; assembly: GCA_023337545.1. Classification (NCBI taxonomy): domain Eukaryota; phylum Oomycota; class Peronosporomycetes; order Pythiales; family Pythiaceae; genus Pythium; species Pythium coloratum. Next base: position 17,605 of record JAADXE010000343.1, read on the forward strand.
CATGGTCTGGTACATGGTCTTGCGCGACGGTTTGTTCTCATGGAAGAGGTCACCGGCCAGCAGAAGGAGGTCGACGCGCTCGTCGCGTGCGAGCTGCAGGATCTCCTGGAACGCGCGGAACGAGTCGTCGCCGCGCACGGGATCCTTCTCCGCGTAGCCCAAGTGGTTGTCCGTGGCCAGCAGCACACGCAGCGTGTCGGCGCGCGGCGGCCCGTTGCCATTCCCACTCATAATGATGGTGCTGTTGGGGGTTGGAGCGTCGTTGTCTTGGCGGCAAAATGGGGAAACGATGGATACCGATTAGATACCGGTTTTGCTTTTCAGTATTTTCGTACTTTATGTGGTAATATACGGTAATAGTTGGGTTGGTAATATTGGGTAAAATTTCGGCAACTGGGTGCACCGGGTGTTTTTTTGTTTGCACTTGGGTTGAGAATCGCTGGAAAGTGGGAGAGATGACGCGAGTGCTGGTCTCACACGTGAATCGTTCTTGTGGTCGTGTAGAGACCACGCGTATCTAGTCAAATGGATCTACATATACACCACCATAGTGAAACCAAGTGCTTTGCATCCGTCGAGCCAACGCCGTCGTCTCGTTCTTGTGGCGAGGCAACTTCAATACGAGACCATCACTCACCAGTCCGTAATTTACGGTCGTTTCGTGACGGCTAGCTGGGCGACGGCTTCTCCTAGATTCGCCCATACAAATCCACAGTCAAACGTCGAAGTCGACGGCATTCGCTACAAGCACAAAGCACTCTACCAGACACCAATTCACCGCATCATGAGCACCTCGGGCGTCCGCTTCGAGGCGCATGCAGCGGCAGCGACAGCAGTAGCGACCACGGCACACGCACGAGTAGATGACGCGCGTAAGGGCGCTGCGAACGCGGTTCTCGCGGCGTCCAACAAGCCGCTAGAGCCGGAGGATGACGCCGACGCGAACCAGACCCAGCTCGAGTCTGTTGTCGGTGATGACGACGCGCTGGCGGGCGAGAGAGACGGCGAGCTGAGCGTGAAGGACCACCTGGAGATCCTCTCGCTCAAGCAGCGCGCGCAGGCCGCGAGCCAGGACCAGGACGAGGCCCAGGCCGCGTCGTCTGGGACCGAGACAGGCGACAACCAGGAGCTACTGGGGCTGGACGCCGACAAGCTCCGTACGCTGCGGATAGCGTTCGTGGGCAACGTGGACAGCGGCAAGTCGAGCTTGATCGGCACGCTGATCAAGGGCGATCTGGACGACGGCCGCGGCTCGTCGAGAAAGGCGGTTTTCCGCCACCAGCACGAGCAGGACACGGGCCGCACGAGCTCCGTCGCGACGGCGTACATTGGCTTTGACGAGCACGGCGAGCAAATCCTGTCCAAGCGCGCGGGCAAGACCATCCCGTGGGTCGAGCTGGCCAAGGTCGCGCACAAGCGCATGCAGCTCATCGATCTCGCGGGCCACGAGAAGTACCTCAAGACCACGGTGTTTGGACTCACGGGCATGCAGCCGGACATTGTCGTGGTAGTCGTGGGCGCCAACATGGGCGTCAAGCGCATGACCAAGGAGCACTTGGCGATCGCCGTGGCGTTGGAGATCCCGATCATCATCGCGCTCACGAAGATTGACATCGCACCGAAGAACATCGCGAAGGAGACGCTGCAGACCATCCGCCAGTCGCTCAAGCGCTACGGTAAGATGCCGATGCTGGTCAAGACGGAGGAGCAGGCCGTGGCGGCGGCCAAGGGCATCCCGTCGAACCGCATCACGCCCATCCTGCCGCTGTCCAACGTGACGGGCGACGGACTCGACAACATGCGGAGAATATTCTTCGGCGCGTCGCCGGCCGCGCTGTTCAAGGCGAGCTTGTCGGTGTCGACACTCGCGGGGCTCAAGGCGACTAACAACAACAACCAGACGGCGGATGCTACGAGTGCTGACGCGACGGCAGTGACCATGAAGGCTGGCGCCGTGACATTACCGAACGATCTGGTGGAGATGCCGATCGATGAGACCTTCCAGGTGCCTGGCGTGGGATTCATCATCGCCGGTACGCTTGTGACCGGCTCGTTCAAGGTCAACGACACGCTGATACTCGGCCCGGACTACAATGGCGTGTTCCACAAGGTCGTGGTGCGCAGCATCGAGTCGATGTACGTGCCGATGAAGGAGATCTTCCCAGGCCAGACAGGCGCCGTGTCCTTACGCTCGGTCAACAAGAAGCACGTGCTCAACCGCCAGACGTTCCGCAAGGGCATGATGCTGCTGAGCCCGCAGGTGAACGTCGCGGACTACGTCTCGCAGGTGTTTGAGGCCCGCGTGGTGATCTTGCACCACCAGACGACCGTCGCCGTGGGGTACCAGCCGATGATCAACTGCCGCACGATCCGCCAGACCGCCGAGATCCTGTCGATCGAGTCGGCGCAGGACGTGATCCGCACGGGCGACCGAGCACTCGTGCGCTTCCGCTTCATCCACGCGCCGGAGTTCCTCAAGAAGGGCATGCGCTTCGTGTTCCGCGATGGACAGGCCAAGGGCATCGGCAAGGTCGTGCGGATAGTGCCGATGGTGGCGGAGTGAGCTCAAGGGATCGACGCAGCGTGTACAGTATTGTAAAAACGGACGAGATCGCACATACACCCACACATACACGAGCAGTCACCACAGCAAAGCTGAGACGATAAGAGAAGGGACCAGTGTGCTGCTGATTTCGATACAATACACTGTACGAGTAGTCTTAGAGCTGTATTGTGTTGTTGCCGCTGTTCTCGTGAGCGAGTTCGTCCAGCATCTCGGCTTCTTCCGCCGTGTAAATGTCCTGCAGAGGCGAGAGGCGTCCTAATGAAAGGAACATTTGCTCCAGCAGACACAGCGACGACTGGATGTCGACCGAGACTTCTTGCTGTCCGCTGGTCGCGGCTTCGTCCTGGAACTGCCGTGAGATCTGCGTGAAGAGCGACGGCAGGAGCTGCGCTTGCTGCACGCTACTCAAATGGGCGTTGATAACTAAAGACAATGCGCAATGATCAGTCTGAGGGTTTGTGTGTGTTTGAATATGGACGCAACAGACGCGTACATTCGTGGATCTCCTTGGTGTGAGAGCTACACTGGTTGTCCAGGATCTAGCAAGAACGGACACGTCAACACTGGTAGTACGGGTAGTGGACGTGAGCTGGTAGACAACACGGTACCTTGTGGTATAAAAACTCGTGCACTTTGCCGAGCTGCAGATCAACTGTCTCCTGTCATCCTCGCATTAGAACGCTTCAGGATCTAGGAAATCGAATAGGAGTTTCTTACCTTTGGTGCTGGCGTGGCCACTACAGGCTCTGATTTTCTTGAAACGTCGGGGGCGTCACGAGGGGAGGCTAAGGTGGTCTTGGTCACTACCACAAACTTCTCACGTGGCGTTGGTTCGTCGTAGTATTCTTGTTCGAAAGCCTCGTCCACGGGTTGATTCACGTCCAGACCAGGGATCTCACAGACGCTTGAGTCTTTAGGTGGCACGTTCAGGTGCCTCTGTGTGTCTAGTCGCGGGTCGATCGCTCTCACAGAAGACACACGCACGGCATTGGGCAGCTCGTCTCGCTCGTCATTCGTCGCTGGGACTTCGGTCTCCTTCAGCACCATCGTCTCGGCCTCGTCGCCGCCCGTCACCGTGTCGGGGAAGTCATCCAGCGGCTCCACGGGCGTCTCCATCCTTGTCGCTTCTTCTTCTTTCGTCAACTGGTCAAACTGAGGGAGTCCGACTCATGAGCCGTGTGAGTGATCAGGTTCATGGGCTCGGCTCCCCGACCAGACCATCAGGACGAGGAGCTAACTCATTTTCTGAGTATACACACTAAATTTGAATTTGATATGAATGCCTGAAACGCTTGTCTCGAAGTGGAATTTTAGGAAAATACTGCGACGTGTGAGCATGGATACCTAGTGCGAACCTGGAATGTGAAAGGAAGTGGCTCACCCTTCCTTTGAGCGAATGCGAACTTACCAAAAGTGGGTGGAATCATGTTGAAGTCAGGCAAATGCCAGGAAAGTCCGTCGACATCCGGATGCCTTCGGCGATGCCCTTGGAGACACAGGCCCACAAAAGGCACTGTCTATCTGATGAGACAACTGAGGATGCCGCGCCGTCGTCTGCCTGCGTCTGCGTGGATCCAGGGCATGCTGGTGGCCTCTGCACTTGTGTACGGAGCCATTCTGCTGTATCTGTCGCAGACCTGGCCTTCTCCTTTTGCTGCTCGCACTCGCTCGTCGAGTCTGCGGACGCTGAAGGTCGACCACTCAATCACAAATGACTCTCATCTTCCACCCACGACTGTATGGGCTCCTCACGAGTTCGAGTGTCTGCGCTGGGGCGCGACCGACGAGGACGAGGACGGGAATATGGTCCCCACAGGCGAGACGCGCGAGTGCTGGCAGCGCATCCGCGGAGGCGACGCCGGCTTCTGTGAGGTCCGCAACATCTCCAGCGGCCAGATCTTCCGCGCCATGCACACGACGCGACTCAGTCTCAAAGAAGAAGCTCGCTTCACGTGTCGCTACGCGCAGCGGTTCTCCAACTTCCGGTATCTCGCCAGGAGCTACGCCCACGATCCCCCCATGGTCGTATCCACGGCACTTGCCGAGGACAAAGGTATCGTAATGGCGATTCACAAAGACGTACTGGCGTCTGCATTTGCGAGTATCCGACAGCTTCGAGACGTCGGCTGCACGCTGCCCATCGAGCTGTGGACGCGTCACGACGAAGTCACGAGTGACAATGCGATCGTGCGGCACCTTCAAGCCCACTACGGACCGATCCGACTGCGAGTGATCCACGACCAGCGAGTGCGTGGCTTCTACACCAAAGTCCACGCCGTGTACTACACGTCTTTCACCAAAGTGCTGCTGCTGGACGCCGACAATTTCGCACTGCGAGACCCCACGTCGCTCTTCTCGTCGACACCATTCCGCCGCCACGGCGCAGTGTTCTGGCCCGACTTCTGGCACCCAGGCAACACGATCTTCAATGTCCACGCCCAGAGTTTGCTGTGGGAGCTGCTGGACATGGACTACGTCGACATGCTCGAGCAAGAAAGCGGCCAAGTGCTCATCGACCGCTCGAGAAGCCGCCCTGCGCTGGAGCGGCTCATGTTCTTCGCGACCCACCGACCCAACATCTTCAACAAGCTGCTGCTTGTTTGGGGTGACAAAGATCTCTTTCGACTCGCATGGCTGCACGTGGGCAAGTCGTTCCACTACAACAACCAGCGGCTTCCTGGCTCGGTGGGCGTCGTGAATCGGGAAAGGCAGCGCTTTTGCGGCATAAGCATGGTCCAATACGACGTCGACGGCGAAAGGCTGATGTTTTTGCACCGCAACACCATCAAACTGACTGGAGAAAGCGATCCCATGGGCGAGTATCCGCTGATTTGGCTGTCACTGCAGCAGTACGCACGTGATATCGATCCGCCGCCGACGATCCAGTCGTTCAATGGCGACCAACTCTTCAACCAGAGGTCGTGCTTCGGCATCAAGCGCTTCATGAATCCGAATCAACTCGGACTCGTCGAAACGCGAGACGCAAGTGACTTTCCCGAGCTCGTTGGGCTGGAAGATAAGCTGATCTGGTACGCGCACAAGGCCTGGCGTCTTGAACAGGAAGATGCACGTGATGGCTGACAAATTCTCGTGTATTACAACGCCATACTGATCCCACGGGCTTGCATGATACGATCCAGCACGCTGACACTGTCGACCGCGGTGACTGGAACATTGAGGCTGGATGCATGTTGCGCGACTCGAATCAACTGCTCGTAATACAGAAACTCTCTTGCCTCGTCGGCGCCAACTCCGTTTGCGTCGTTGCGAAGAATCGCAGTCTTCAAAAATGCGATTTCTCGTAGTTGGCGCCAGTTTTCGAGGCGACGATACAGCGCCGCGCTGTCATCGAGCAGCTCAACCACCTTGTCTGTGTCCATCGCAGGTGACGACGCCATCGTCGCGAGTGTAGCTTTCGCGATCACTAGCTGAGAATCCGCGCGAAGTCGAACGCTGCCGTGTTCCATGACCAACGGCATCTGCTGATCCAGAAGATCGATGGCTTCTTGGGCCTTGCCCATCGCGATGTCGATCTCAGCGATGACGACGTGGGCTTCAGCGAGTAGCAGATCGAAGCGGTTGGCTTTGCATATTTGGACTGCTTGGAGAACGGACGGCAGCGCGTCGAACGGACTGTGCGGTGCTCGGGAACGACGCAGGTATTCGCCTTTGAGAATCAACACCTGGGCTAGAATGAACTCGAATCCTCGCTCTCGACACGACTCCGCAATTTCGTCGAGTAGCTGAAAGCATCGAAGAAACTGCTGACTCTCACCCCACAACCGCCCTTGGCAAACGAGGGCTTCAACGCGTGCTGGAAAGTCAGTCGACGCTGACGACAGCGTGATCAGCTGAGAGATATGAACTTCGGCCAGTGCAAACTCGCCTCGAGCCAGGCTCCACAGTGCGAGAACGTGCTGAATCGTACGTTGCAGGATCTTTTCCCGTCGCAAAAGCTGGTGGCGTTGCAGCTCTGGCTGTCGGAGAGCGCCTCGGATCAATAAGAAGGCACCCATGAACTGCGACGCGGAGTCACCGTCGCTCGATGCTCCTCTCTCGCTTTCGCTGTTGTCATCATCGGATCCCCATTCAAGTCGAGTGAACACCATACGACTGATCCACGACGCGATTTCGGCAGAGCTGGCGCTCTCCTTGTAAGCCGCCCAGAACACCGAATCAAACGTCTCACTCAGTGCACGAGCACCGAAGAGTTGCCATCCGATGGCAGCTGCAGTGCGCGATTTGCCTTGCAGCGACCACGTCATGTTGAGCACCGACTCGATGGAGTGCTTCCACGTCATCCCGTTCGTCTTCTTGCCGTCAGCTCTCGCACTCACTGCCGCTCCGCCTCCTTGCTGCATTTGCTGTTGTTGCTGCTGCATGTTCATCAAGTTGCCTAGCGTTCTTCCAGAGTTTCCTGGGCCTGCAAACGCCGCGCTCAAACTCTCACTCAGTTCGATCGAAACCTGATCAACGTCGTTCAAACGCGCCCACAAATCCAAAGGACGAGGCGACGGGAAACGGGCAATCGCTGCGTAGTTGGATCCCGATGCGGCTGCATCTGACGCGACACCACCCAGCGAGAGATCGTACTCGAGAGCTGTGAGCGACACGAGGGTTCGCAACGATGGAAGTGACAGTTCCTCCGCACGTTCGAGAGCACTTGCAATCAAAGCCGAGACCTGGTGACGCGGCTTGCCCTGCACGAGTTGCACACGAACAAACCACGACAGCGCAAAGGCCACACAGATGTGGTCTCCGTGATGCTGAGCCACTCGAATCGCTTCCTGGATCGAGTCTTGGGCCGCTGCAAATCGATCAAACGCGATGTGGAGACCAGCGAGGTTCAACGCTCCGTACTGGACTCCGGATCCCAAGAAGTGGAGACCGCTGGTGGATCCACTCGCACTTGCTGCGGCAGCAGCGGACTCCCCCGCAGTGGCGCTTGCCGCTGCAGCCGCTGCCCGGTTGCGTGTCCGCAGCGTCTGGCGGAAGCGCTGTGTGCGAGACAGCGCCACGTCGTGGTATTGATGCAGCGACTCCAGCGCCGCCTCGTAGTCTCGCTGGTTCACGGCGTCAAGATACTGGACAAACAACGCGTCCGGCTCCATCGCCTGCTGCAGTGGCTGGAGGATCTGATGAGCGCTGACGCTCTTCGTCGACGCTGACGCTGATGCTGATGCTGACGCTGTCGATGAAAGCGTGAGTCCACGCTCGAGGTCCTGGATCACGTCGTGTAAGTAGTACTGCATCTGGTCACGCGAGAGGCTGTTCATCGCTGGCGGTGGCGAGTCCATTGTAGGAGGCTGCCTCGCTTGGTCCTGGGTCTTGTCCCCACTCAGTTGACGACCTACAACACTCGCGCTCTCGTCGTTGGTCTGCAGCGTCAGTGTTACAAACTCCTTGGGCTCTGTATCGGCTGTGGCGCTCGCGCCTACGATGGGAGAGAGCGGCAGGTCGCCCATGTCGTCGCCCTGCTTCCACATGAACCGCGACGACGGCGACGACGTCAGCGACAGCGAGATGTCGCTCTGCGTGGCGGCGCCCGCGCCACTGCGATGTCGCAGCGCAGTCTGGCGGTCGGCGTACTCCTCTCTGTATCTCGTGACTTCATCAAACACCCGCGAGAGTCCGTCGAAGAGCAGGCGGTTCACCGCCAGTACGAAGCGCCGCACAAACACACCAAACACACTCTTGCGTACGAGCAGCGCGTTCGCGGCGTCACCCAGCGGCTCCACGCTTTCGCCAGTCGCCGACCGCGTCAGTGGCGCGACGCATTCGCCAATAGCGTCGACGACGTCGCTCACGGCGTCCGGGGAATCCACGCTCGCAAGCACTTGAAGCACTTCGTCTACGAGCACCGAGGCGTCCTCAGGCCGCGGAATCGCGCGCTGGAGCCGCTGGAATACGGCGGAAAGCGTGGTCGGGTCGCTTTCTGCATTGTGGCGGCTGGAGGCGCCGTTGGCGGCTGTAATCGCGGCGCTTGGGCGTTGGATCTCGTCGAGTAAGAAGGTCGCGAGCGCGTTCACGGAGCTGCGCGCGATGGTGCGGCGCTCGAGCGCGTGGTCGTTACTGAGCAGCGAGCTCTCGGCGTGCTGCTTCTCGTAGTCGTCGTCCTCGTGGTGGCGCACGTACGCCGCGATCAGCAGGCTCACAGTCAGCACGTAGCCATTCGCCGCTGCCGCTCCTTGGTGGCTCTGCATGGCTTCTTGTTGTCAGGTGTTGTGGGCGGACACACCTTGCAAAACAGGGCTGTATTTTGTAATATTGGGTCATTATATGACTAATATCGTAGTTAATTGTTCTTGAAGTGGTTTTTGTGAGCCATTTCCTTTCACATTCCAGGTTCGCACTACGATGGCGTGGATCACATGCGCGGTGCTGGGCTACGAGCGTCTGCTGGACGTGAACATCTCACTAGAGAGCGCTGTTCAAGACATCAAGAAAGCCCTGATCACCTGCCACCCGACAGCGCTTCCACGCTGTGAACCGTGCGATCTGAAGCTCTTTTTCGGACCGAAGCATCAAATCAGTATGGAGATGGACATGTTTCGCGCTGGAAAGCTCACGCCGCGCATGCGCAGCATCATGCGACGCCGATCAAAGTCGTTGACCACCGACGACTCCGTTGCGGTGACGAAGCAGCTCTCGAAACACTCGCGTCGACCTCTTCCCATCAGCATTCTGGCCTACGCCAACAAGCCCAGCAGCCTCAAGACCGTGACGAGTCTTGCTCTCTCTGATGTGTTCCCTTTGCAGGTGCTGGAGACAGTTGTGGTTCCTGGACTCAACCAGGAGAGATGGTTCTTTGACGTGCACAGCGAGCCGTTCGGTGTGAACGCCAGACCGCCGACTCGTGTGCTCGTGCGCATGAGCTTCCTGACAGTGTTCAACGAGCTCGTGCGAGAGACTCTGGAAGCATTCGCGGATCCATCCGCCTCGGCATCTCGTGTGTTTGTCATCACTGGCTCGCCTGGTATCGGCAAGCGTTGGTTCTTCCTGTACTGCGTCTTCTGCTTCCTCCTCGACGACAAGGTGGCGGCGTTTTTGCCGCCTTTCCGCTTGGTCGTCACTGTAGATCACGACAGCGTCGTGTACGATCGCGTCGTCAGTCGATTCGTCCGCGTTCTGGAACCTGAGGAGCTCCACGCGTTGACCAGCGATCCGCGTGTGCTACGGCACGTTGTGGCTGATGCGAAGCGGTCTCCGATGTATCCTGACATGCAGCCGCCGCTGCCCCTAACCCCTTTCTGTGGGCCAACGATCTACGTCGCCAACCCACGGAGCGGTCGACTTCCTTGCGCGGAGCTCACGCCACCACCAAGACGGACGTGGATTCTCCCTGCGTGGTCGCTTGACGAATTGCGAGTCGTGAACGCGACAGTGTGCGAAGCGGATCGCTTGTCGGATGAGGAGCTCAGCGAGCGCTACGCGTATTTTGGAGGCAACATTGAGCGAGTGTTCGACAAGGACACGTACATGCGGAATGCAGATGTGGGTCACGCGCTCTCGGCATGTCCATTGTCCAAGCTTCTTCGTCTCGTCTGTAGTCGAGATGGCGTCGCGCAGCGTGAGGATTTGAGTGAGGTTTTACTTCATATGGTCGCCGATTCGTCGATTGAGGCGGGTTTTCACCTCGCATTTTCCTCGAAACAACTTGCGCGGAAGATTGCATCCAGGAATGCGCAAGAGGGACACGAACTGATGGACGCGGCTGCATTCGTGATCGATTCCGACTGCGATCCACCAGTGCGACAAGATCTATTCGAGGCACTGTGCCATCGGCGCCTCACATATGTCTACGACACAGGAACTCAGCTCATGTGCCAAGCGCTTGTCACCACACAAGAGGAAGAAGAGTTTACTCTGAACGTCCCCAAGCGTGTCCAAGTCCAAGAATTTGAGACGCTTGCAGAAGTGCGTCGGGGGTTATTTGTCCACCCAACAGCGACTGGTGTACTATGCACTGACGCTGATGCCATCAAATGGTCCGTACTGTCGCGAAGTCGACGCCGTTGCCGTGGATTGGGAAAGGCGTCAAGCGTATTTGCTCAATTTCACCACCAAGAGCAGCGATGTCGGAAGCAACAGCGACGCGATGGCGAGGGTCGAAACTGCGGTGTGTAGAACACTGGGTGGAAAGATCAGCAACGCGAGGCTGCAGTTGATTGCAGTGATGGTCGTGCCACCATGGCTGGCAGAGAAGAGCGTCGCTGAGCGCGAGGCTATGAACGAGCATGAGGCCAAGACATTGAGCATGCCGTGGTACATCACTCCACTCGATGTGTCGCGTTGGTGATTCCTTTGGCATCAAACCACATTTTATCACCCGGAACGGACGATTGGAGGAAAAAATCGATGACTGTAAGGACACGAGACTTCTACTAAGCATTCAGCCCGGATGCTCTGCCGTTGATAGTGTCCAGCGCGTCCAGCGTAGCCCTTCGCAACCAGCGTCGCATGGTGCGATGGCCAACAAACAAACAAATCTGATGAGTTGTAAATCGGTAAATCCAAAAACATTGAAGCATTTTTTTGAAATTTCAAGAAAGGACGAAGATACTTCTTCATTCACGAAACGACGGGCAAAAATGGCAAGCCCTTCGACGGCCGTGCTTGTGCGGATGCTCGAGCCGTGGCTCGTTCGCGCGCGCATGCGCTTGGCAGCGTCTTTCACTGATCCATTCGCACAGCCGGGAAAGCAGCCTATATGGGTCGACTGGATTGTGCCGGAGGGTGGCGACCTGACAGTCGAAGACGTCGAGGCCATGGAACTGCAGGAGCTGCTCGCGCGAGTCGACTTCCGCGCCTCGAGGAAGACGATACTAGAAATCACAGAAGAAACCCTGTATCTGGATCAAGTTGTCGACGTCGCGTCAGCAGTGGGTGACCCGAAAGCCGTGTACGCTCGCTATGGCATCGTCGGCTTACACCACCTCTCACGAACTCGTCTCTGAAGCCAGAGGTCTGAAAAAATAATATCAATGCCGTTCGTTATTACGGTATTATATTGATTGAATTATTCATTATTGCGTTTTGCGGGTTTCCGTAAAATACCAAATTGGGCCCGTAATAAGTGTATTTATCTCTTCCACAAGCCGAAGCCAGCCCAAGCAACATGGGCCAAAGATCCCACGAATGGTGTCGGGTGCGTCCCCAAACTCGTGGCCGTCACGGCTCGTCGAGATGCTCGTTGTGCGTACCAAGGCATACTCACTCTCTCATTTTCTTCATCTCGATGGCGTCTTCTCGCAGTGTGTGTCAGCTCTTCTTC
>JAADXE010000344.1:0-29227 GCA_023337545.1 Pythium coloratum
ATGCTGCATGGAGCCACCATTAGTGGGGGTCGGAAGTGTTACACCCCCCTGTAGTGAGTAGATCCTATCAACAGTCGCCTCGCCAACAACGAAGTGGTGACGCCAGTCTTGACAGGCAGTCAACACTACCGGCATCCAGAGTACTATTCTGCAAGCCTTGCAAAGTTCTTGGTCATATACATTCATTTGAATCAATTTATCAAGCTACATCAACGCACTACTACCTGTCTACACTGCTCTTCCCTTGTCAGCACCTTACTGCATGTCATCTTCGACCAGGAACGTGTTGAGCTTCGATGCTGAGCCACTCTTCGAGAAGATGGAGCCGCGACGAAGGGAAGCGACGGCTTCCTCGCGGTCCTTGGGGCTGAGCTGGTGCAGGAGTTCCAAAATGCCAGCGACAGCAGCCTTTGGATCCTTGAGACCGAGCTGCACGACCTGAGTCGTGGTGTTCTCACGCTTGAGGCCCTGGAGACGCGACTGGATCCACGTCTTGTCACTAGCGAACCAGAGGAGGACGTCCTTGTCGCCCGCTGACCACAGCTCCGCAACCGAGACATTGGTCTGGCGTGGGACACGGCCGGCATTCACGGCTTCGGTGAACCAGGCCTTGAGGTACTGCTCGCCGTCCTTGAAGCTGATCTTGTCAGACGAAGAGGCGCTGATCTCGCGGCGCAGCTCGAACTCGGCGAGCTGACGCTTGAGGCGCCAGTAGAAGAACGTACGCGCGTTCTTCCACTCGACCACTTCGCGGATGCAGCTCTTGGCCTTCATGCGTCCTGGCGTGTCGTGGAGGTCGGCGAACTCGGTCGCGACCTGCACGTAGATCGGCAGCAGCGTGTTTTCGCGGCTCTTGATCTCGCGCAGGATCTTTGGCTCGTCACGCTCACGGTCTTCCGCTGAGAGGGACGCGAGCTGCTGCTGCAGCCTCTGGAGCTTGGCGTCGAGGCGGTGCATGGTCTCGAGCAACTGCTTCTTGCGGTACTTGATCTCGATCAGACCGGCAGGCTCGAGCACGCCACCACGGCCGTTCGGGTCGGCGTACATCTCCATGATGCCCTCGTTGATGGTCGGGTCCACCACGGCCCACGCGCCACCACGCAGCTCGGCGAACGGAGGAATGTACACGAACACGGGCTGCTGGTAGTTGACGAGACCGTCGACGATGGCCGCACCGAACTTGAGCACTTCGTCGAACATGTCGCGCTGGCCGCCCGAGAAACCACGCCAGTTGGCGAAGATGAACAGAGGCAAGTCCTCGCCCTGGAAGTCGCGGATCGCCGTCGCCGTCTTGTGGGCTGAGTCCGGGAACCACACCTGGCCGGCCTGCTGCACGAGGTTCTCCTGCGTCGACGGCGAGGCCGGGTCGGCAGGCACGATCTTCTCGGACGTGCGCACTTCAGTGATGACGACACCGCACGGAATGCCGCCGAGACGAGCACGGCCGACGACCACGCTCTTGGCCCAGCCGTCGAGGGTCTCGCGGAACGACGACTTGTCCATGAAGCCCGAGAGCCACTTGCCCGTCGTCTCGTCGATCTTACCGGCGAGCAGCGCACGCGGATCGTACTGCGTGCCCTTGTCGGCAGGGTAGAACTCGACCGGACGCTCGATCTGGTCCCAGCCAGAGATGTCGCGGATCGGCAGTGGACCACGACGCACGGCAGGCACGAAGCTGAGCCACTCGATGATGGAGTAGACGCCGTGGAGGTGGTTCTTGGCCGTCATGTGCGTCACGCCGTTGTTGTGCATGATCTTGACGCCGCCGAGCTGGTCGTTCGACGTGTACACGTCCTTGCCCATGAGCTTGTTCAGCGCCTGGAAACCCGTGAGGATAATCGGCGAGTGCGTCGCGTTCTGGATCGTTCGCTGTCCCAGACGCACCAAGTACGCGCCGATACCCACACTGCGGCCGCACGCGTACGTCATCGTGAACACCTCCTGGTACGCGCGCGAGGTCTCACCGGCGATCGTACCACTGCCACGCAGACACTCGACACCCAGATCCGACTCGGCACCGACGATGTCCGTCACCACGTAACGCTCCTCGCCCGCAGGCGTGACACGAAGCTCTGCCTTGACGGTGCCTTGCGACGCCAGCGTCTGGTAGTCCTCCGCCGTCAGGTACAGGTACTCGAAGCCCTTGACTGGGTCGTTTTCGTCCTTCCAGCAGATCTTGTACAGGCTCTTGATGGACTCAGCCATGCCGATGCGAGCACCAGCGTTGGCCGAGAAGAACAGACGAGGAATGCCCTTCTCACGCGACAGCTTGGACGCGAGCTCGAAGAGACGGTCTTCACGCGTGCCGAACGAACCAGCCTTGAAGGTGATGTCGTTGGCGATGATGATGATCTCACGGCCCTCTGGGAACTCAGGCGTGTACAGCGTCAGCAGCCACGCGACCATACCGATGTTGTTCTGGCCACGAGGACGGTCCGTCTCGACCAGCGAGTTGCCCGACGGGTCCAGGACAAGCTCACGCGCGTCCAGGAAGTGGTTCGGGATCGACACGTTCGACACACCACCCTTGGAGCGCTCGTGCACGAAGCGACGCCACGAGCGAAGCAGGCTGTGCTCGAACAGCTCCAGGAAGTCGTACACGTACACGGTGTTGGACATGACCTTGGCCATCTGACGCTTCTTGTCGAACGGGAACACAAGCGGGTATGGCGTGGTGACTGGCATACCGTCCCACTCGCCCTGGACCTCGTCACCGATCGACGTGAAGATCGGCTCTGGGTGGCCAGCAGCCTCGACGTAAGCCTCGACACGAAGCACGTAGCCCGTCGGGTTCGAGGCCACAAGACGCACTGGGATCGGCGCCGAGTCGGCGTTGAAACGCGCGTTGATCTTGAGCTCGACCTTGGAGATGTTGAGCTGCTCCAGGCGGTCCGAGTAACGCGATGCCAAGATGCGAATCACACCCTCCAGGTACTGCGGACCGACCACGGCCTCTGGAAGGATGTTCAAGAAGACGTGGTTGTTCTTGGTCTGGATACCGTTCTTCACCGCCGAGCTGCCGATGGCGAGCTCAAGCGCGTTCAGCGCATCCACAAGCGTACGCTCTGGGCCTGGGTAGGCGTCGAACTGCGAGCGCGACTTCTCGTCCGCACGGTCGAGCTGACGCACGACAGCACGCACGAAGATACGCTGGAACGGCTCCGACACGATGTGGGCGTCCGACTCCTTGGTCTTGGCCAGGTACAAGTGCACGTTCTTGTTGTCCGACGTCAGCGGCACGACGTTGTAGTTGCGAAGACGACGCAGCTCGAGCTTGTACGCGAGCGGAGCCTCCATGTGGCGCACGATCTTGTCTTCGGCGAAGCCGAGGCGGCTTGGGAACGTGTAGATACCAGGGTACGAGAAGGCATCGATCGCGTGCGTGGTGAACGCCGTCGCCAAAGGCTGCGGGCGGATCGCGAACGTCACACGACGGATGTTGTGCTCCTTGAGCTTGTCCGAGATCGTCTTGAGGAACGTCTCGGCGTTCTGAAGCAGCACAAGCTCCTCCGTCTTCTCCTCGAGCAGGATCACGTGAAGCACGTTGACTGGCGGGTTCTTCTTCACGAGCGACAGAGACTTCTGCGCGAGTGGGAACATGGCAATCACCTCATCGAACGTGATCTTCATGGACTCGAACGACTCGAACTTGACGATCGCACCGTGGCGAAGCACGCTTGGCGAGACGTTGTCGACCATCACCGTGAACTTGTCAGCAGGCTTGTCGTCGCTACCGGCCGTAGGCGACGGCGCCTGCTGCTGCTGGTCCACGATCGCACTCAGGTCCAAGTGGCTGCTGCTGTTGCGCTGGTTCACGAGACTCGCGAGGTCATCGTAACTCTCGGCCGGTGGCATGCCGACGGACAGCACGTCGTACACAGGCGACTTGAACTCGAACTTCTTGGCGAAGATCTCGCCGTGGTCCTTGGTCTCCATCGACTCGATCACGTACGAACGGTAGATACGACGGATGTACAGCTCCATGGCACACTCGCGGATGCGCAGGTCCTCGTGGTCGAGGAGTCCGATCAGCAAGTCGAACAGCGGCTGCGACTGGTCCAGCAGACCCGTGAACTTGGCCGAGAGCTCCGACGGCTGGCCGTCCGCGATGATCTCACGCAGCACCTGCTCCACCTGCAGCAGACGCTCGCGGAACGACGGCATCTTGAAGTCGATGAGGATCTGACGCGCCTCGAGCGCCACGAGCGAGTAGTGGTTCTCCTTGAACTCGGCAAGACGCTCGAGCAGCGGCAGGAACGCCGCCGACTTCATGGCCGTGCGTGGCGTCACTGGCGCGTCACGCGACATACGCGCTAGAAGCTGGAGAAGCACCTTGTTCTTGGTGTCAAGCGCAAGGTGCGAACGCGCGATCGAGTAGACCGACACGAGGTCGCCCGAGTGCTGCTGACGCAGGCTCAGCACCACGTCTTCGATGTTGTGCGAGCGCGCGTACGCGTTCTCGACCAGGTAGTACTGGTTGATGAGCTCCGTAAGCACGGCCTCGAGCGCCGACTCCAGACCACGCTTGTACCTGTCGGCAATGTCACGAAGACCGGCGACGACGACGTCGAAGTCCGACGCCTTACGCGCGTCCGTGAGCGTCGCCTTGTGCTCGTCCAGGATCTTGATGAGCTCGGCGGCGTTGAACGCCTCGGCGGTTGGCTCAGACGCGTGCTTGACCACGTTGCGGAAGTTCTGCAGCTTGTCCGTGATCTTGGCGAACACATCCAGAGGGATACGACCGGCAAGTGGCGACATGGCCTCCTTGAGCTCCTCCACTGGCAGCAATGGGTCCGACAGCGACGTGAACAGGTCGTTCACGGCCTTCTGCGTGAGGTCCTCTGGCACATAGTAGCCTTCCAGGATCGTCTTGATGGTCGTCTGGGCAGCACGCAGCTTGTGCAGCGACTTAACGCCGTTCGTGGCCACCGCCACACTCGACTCCGAGGTCAGCTTACCCAAGTACGTCTCCGACTTCTTGACACACGAAGGATCGTCAAGCTCCATGGTCGCGATGCAGTCACCAGGCGCGAGCACGGCACCCTCCGACTTGAGCAAACGGATCACGCCGGCCTCTGGCGTGAGCAGCGGCATGTACATCTTCATGACCTCGATCTCCGCGAACGGCATGCCACGACGCAGACGCGCGCCGTCCTCCACGAGGTAACGCGCGAGCTTACCGGCCGTGTTGGTCACGAGACGCGTCGGGTCGTACTCCTTGGTGAACACGCACGTGTTGCCGTCCATGACAAGACGCAGACCCTGAGCCTCCTTGGTGGCGTACGCGACGTGGGACTTGCCGTTGAGCAGCACGAGGAAGCCGCCGTCCGACAGCGTGCGGATCTCCACCTGCACGTACGAGTCGTTACAGAAGAGCGTGAACTGGATCGCGCCGCTGCGGTACGCCTTGATGTTGTACTTGATACCTTCGTAGATGAGCTCAAGCGGCTCGTGCTGCGACAGGAACTCGTTCGACGGCAACTGGCCGCGCTCCAACTGACGCACGTACTCCTCGAGACGCGCGTTGGAGGCCTGGTACGCCGAGCACACAGCACCGACCAGCACCACGAGCAGTGGGTCCGGACGACCCTGGAGACGCACTTCCTTGTGGCGCGAGATACGCTCGTCGAGCCACGCCGTGTGGATGCGGTTGTAGATGAAGTCGTCCGACTCCATCATGTTAACGATGTACTCGACCGTCGTGTGGATGTCACCACGGATCGACAGCTCCTTGAGCGCGAGGATCATGTTCTTACGCGCGCGGTCTCTCGACGTACTCCACGAGAACAAGTGGCCGATCTGCGAGTCCGCAAACTCGTGCACTTGGCCCGACGAGTCCACGGAGAAGTAGCCCCAGACGTCAGGCGTGGAGCGGAAGTTGAGCTCCTTGATGGAACCACTAGTCGGCTGGAAGCCGGCGTTCGGGTCTTCAGCCGTGATACGCGCGGCGATGACGTGGCCGTTAGGAGGCGCCTGCTGCTCCGTCTCAAAGTCGATGGTTGTGCGGCCGAACGTGTCCTTCATGTACAGACGACGCACGTCCGGGATAAAGTGCAGAGGGATACCCATGGCGACCTGGAGCTGCGCGGCTGGCAGGTTCACGTTCGTGATCATCTCGGTGACCGGGTGCTCGACCTGGAGACGCGGGTTGAGCTCCAGGAAGAAGAACGCCTTGCCTTCGTCCTCGGGCAGCTCACTGAAGAGGTACTCCACCGTACCGGCGTTGACGTACTGCACTTCCTGCGCGAGACGCGTGGCGGCACGCATCATTTGGTTCCACACGTCTTGCGACGGCGCGAGCACGGGGCCTTCCTCCACGATCTTCTGGTGGCGACGCTGCACAGAACAGTCACGGCCACTCAGCGCGATGGCGTTGCCGTACTCATCAGCGAGAAGCTGCACCTCCAAGTGGCGCGACTTTGGCGCGAGCTTCATCACGAAGATGGGCGAGCCGGGGATCTCACCGCGCACGGCCTCCCAGGCACTCTGCACCTGCGACTCTTCCAGCACCTTACGGATACCCTTGCCGCCGCCGCCTTCACTGGCCTTGATCATGACGGGGAATCCGATGCGCAGACACTGCTGAAGACACTCCTCGTAGTTCTGGAGCTCGGCCGCGGCGTACACAGCGTCTGGGATGCCGCCCGTGGCCTTGTAGTCGACGTGGATGCCGTCGCCGTTCCACGCGATGGTCGGTACGTTCGCACTCTGCGCGATGATCGTCGAGCCGATCTTGTCGCCGAGTGCGCGCATGGGCTTGGACGGCGGGCCGATGAACACGATGTTGCTCTGCAGCAGCGTGTCGGGCAGCGTCGGGTTTTCACTGGCGTGGCCCCAACCGGCCCACACGGCGTCCACGCCGAAGCGCTCGGCGATCTCGACGATGAGCGTGACGTTGGCGTAGTTGTTGTTGTTGGCGCCGCCGGGCACCTCGACGACGTGCTCGGCCATGCGGATGTACTCGGCGTTGGCCTTGAGGTCCTCAGGCGTGGCCATGACCACGAACGTGACTTTGTGCTCGTCGGCAAACATCTCGTAGCTCCAGCTGCGGATGCTGCGGATGGCCTTGACGGCCGAGATGCCGTTGTTGGCGATCAGCACGGACGTGATCGCGCGCTTGCCCTGCAGCTCGCGCACATACTCCTCCACGCTGCCGAATGCGCGCGGGTGGCTGTCGCTGCGGTCGCGGCGCTGCTGCAACTGGGATTGGGACATGGTCTCGCCGATGCCCATTCCACTGCTGTCACTGGTTGAGCTGCTGGCTGGCTGGCTGATTGGGGAATGCTCCGACATGATACTATCTCTCAGTCTCTTTCTTGTTGGCTGCGTGGGCGTTGGCTGCGTGGCGTTGGCGTGGCGTGGCGTGCGGCGTCACGGCGGTGCGGAGGTTCGATGACGGCGGTCGCGGCCCGTTTCCCTTTGGCGGATGACGCGGTGGTGAGGGGATCCGAGCGGAGCCACCCGAATAGAAGACTCTGAGACCCTAAAAAACCTCATAGAATAGTGTGAGGTGGAAAGGGTGCGTCGACGTCGAAGCACCACATGTGATGACGCTGCTGAGACAGCCCTATGACTCAGACATCCTTATTAGGGTATTTTAGGAGGTTTAGATTGGATAATTCACATTTTTGGCTGGCCCAGCCCAACTCAGGATTTAGGGATTTGAAGGTGGTGTGCTCTATCCGAAGCAGGTGGCAAATGATACCAGCGCGAAGTCGTCGCTGGCTATCCAGCAATTGCTTCGAACAGCACGTCCAGGCACCGTCCACCGCTGCAGCAACGTCGATGGTCACGTCCATGACTCGCCTGTCTAAACGTTGGTCTAAAGTGTGGAGGATGATGCTTGCGACGTGTCCATGGGACTAACCTTCCATTTACCGTAGCTCTCGCCACGCACGTGCCAGATTCTCGCTTCGATTTTCCTTCTGCCTTCCACACAACACAGCCATCGAAGCAGCTCGCGTGACCACCAACTGCACAAAAGAGATCGTTTTTTCACCGCGAAAAGCTCCATGACGTCACGCACCGAAGAAGTGGAAGACGTGATGACAACGGCGCATCGACAGAAGGCGGCAACCCTATCCAATCAAGATGTACCCCTGAATATACTATTCTGTCTTTTCCAGTACAAAGCTCCAAATGCGATCTTGAAGGGTCGCACAAAATGGACGTGTGACGTCACCCTCTGACGCGTCAATGAAGGATGAATCTGCCAGTGTAGCCACTTCCAAATGCGATCATCCAATCAAACAGCTAGAAATTACTCCCATTTTGAATACCGTAGCTACAGACCCTCTCCAGCTCGCTGTGGCTTTACGCTTTCCGCTTCTTCGGCGCGGCCTTGGCAGCCCCCGCGGCCGGCGCCTTGCGCTTGCCCTTCGCCGCACCACCCGCAGCAGCACTGGCGCCTCCGGCCGCCGCTCGGCCACGCGGCTTCTTCTGGAACTTGGAAATGTCGATCTCTTCCTCCTTGACGTCACCATCGCTCTCTGCATCCGACGGAGGCGGCAGGCCGCCGTCTTCACCTTCCTCTGGCGCAGCCGCCGCACGGCCACGGCCTTTCTTGACGGTCGTGGCAGCGAGCTCTCGCTCCACGATACCCTGCGACTTGTGCGACGCCTTGTTGTAGATGCGAGTGAACGCAGTCTTGGCCTTAGTGTCCAGCTCAGCGTACGAGTGACGCTTGATGCCTGGCATCTTAAAGTTCTCCATGGACTCCGTGAGGTCCTCACGACTGATCTCGCAGCTATCGAGCAGCTCAATGACTTCCTCCACGTGCTACAGACACCATGAATTTGATTATGAGCTTCATCGTCCACCTCATAAGCTGGGATAACTGTGAGAACGTACCTCTTCACCCGCGAGAAGCTTGCTCAATAGGATTTCCTTCATGAAAGGGATGTAGTCCATGCGAATCACTACACAGAGGCGCGTTAGTTTTGCCAATACTATCCACCTCAAGAAAGTAGCCATGTTTACCTTCGCGCGAGCCCGACGCGTGGGCACGCATGCGCACTGACAGCTCACTCAGCAGGCGCTTGGACTTGGACGCCGTCGAGTTCTTCCCCAGCCATCTATGTGCACACAGCAACAGAGTCAGTAAACGAAGTTGTGAGAAGAAGCACACCTGCCCTGTCGTACTTGGAGAACTCCGGGTGGCCGATGAATCCCTGCGAGTACACACAGGCCGCGACATTGAACGCCGCCTGCGTCGTGAGCAAGTCCCAACGCTGCTCTTGACGCACGTATCGGTTGGCGACGTCACTCTCGGCGATGAAGTCCGCCGCCAGCGCCGCCATTTCAAGCTTCTCGTCTGACGAGTTCTTATTGTTCATGATGCTCTGGATGTAGTTCTCCTGCACCATGAGGGGCATGAAGTCATAGTCCACGAAGTACGCCTCGTTACGCGCCTCGAACGGGATGTCGCGCTGGAAGATCTGCTGCGTCGCGCTGAACGGGTTGAGACGCAGGCTCTCGTCCTTGTTGTGCTGCGACTTGGGGTTTACCATGTCGTCGTACGTGATCTTGGTGTTGGTGAGTCGCCAGCGCTGCATTTGCGTGATCAGTTGACGAATGTCATTGCCACAACGGTCGGCCGCCTCTTCGATGGCGTTCTTCTCGATCATCAGACCTTCCGCCTGTCCGATTTCCATGAGCCGCTTGCTGATCTGCTGCTTGGTAGGACGACGCATGCGTAAGTCGAACGCGTGGTTGGCCAACGACCGCACTTTCTGGCTCTGGCGGTCGTTACAGATACAAATGATCGGCGTCTTGGACGTCTTGATGAGCTGGATGATCTCGGCCATACCACCGCGGTCGCCACCGGACATGCCGTCGACTTCGTCCATCACCACGACGCGCTTGGTAAGGTTCATGCGATCATTCGAGCTCTTCGTCACGCCAAAGTGGATCGCTTGGGTGCCTAGCACGTCCTTCAAGCCGGTTTGCAGCATCTTTTTACTACGCGTGTCACTGGCGTTCAATTCCGTACACTCAAAGCCGCACTCTCGCGCCACAAGCGTCGCGATCGTGGTCTTGCCGATACCTGGCGGTCCAGACAGAAGCACCGTCTTGGCACCGCGGTTCTCCTTGGGGTTGAACGGAATCTTCTTGGTCTGCTTGACGTGGACAGCGTCCCAGTCCATGAGCCACTGCTTGAGCTTGTTGCCTAACTCGACGTTACCAATCATGTCCGGTAGTTTCGATGGCTTGTACTTGTCCGTCCACAGCGCGTCGCCTCCACCGCTGCTGCTGACCATCATCTGCTTACCCTTCGCTCCACCCGGCGCCTGATTGAGACTCGCCTTCAGCGCCGCCTTCTGGGCCTGCAGGTCGTCAAGCTGCTTCGAGGCCGCGAGCTCTGTGATGAGGTTGTAGAACTCGCTCTGGCGCAGCATGCGGATGTTTTTCTCCACGGCGTCGCGGTACTTGGACCCGACGCTGATGTCGTCACCATTCTCCAGCTTCTCTCCGACGATCAGGTACTTGGTATTCCGACTCACAGCATTCGCGACTGTGCCACCGCAGCTCTTGACGAGATGCACGAGCTCATCGCGCTTCACATTCACAAACGCGCCGGAAAATACAAACGTCTTGCCATCCAGGCAGCCCGAGCACGCCGGCGGCGGACGCCCCGACTGCGCCAGCTTCAACGGCGTGGTGTCCTCCTCCTGCTCAGCGTCCATGTCTTCATCCGCACGCTCTTCCTTCTTCACAGCGGCAGGTTCCGCCTTCACAGGCACTGGCTTAGCTGGCTGAGGCTTTGCTGGTGTCGCCTTTTTCGGCAGGATCTCGACCACGTCGTCGTCCTCATCGTCGTCATCATCATCCAGCGCACGCCGCACGCGCTTGCGCAGCGCTGGCTTGGGCTTTGGCTTCTCCATCTCAAAGTCGCCCTCGTCCTCGCTGTCGTCCACAAGCACCACAGTACGCTTGGCCTGTCGCGCTGGCGTCGTTCTCTTCGCTGGAGAGGCCGCTTTCGGCGCCGATTTCACGGGCGTAGTTGCCTTCTTTGCGGGCGCAGCCTTCGCAGCCGTAGGCGTTGCGCTTGCCGGTGGCTTGGCCGTCGCCGCGGGGCCTTTCTTCGCGAAAAACGAGCGGATATCCATTTTGGAGCTCGTCGCGCTTCCTCAACCCGCCGTTTTCAACGCTTAATGGCGTTTCCCGCCAAACTTATCGATATATTTTCCACCAATGAAAACCCAAACAACACGTTGATTGGGTTAAATTCAACTTCCATACTAGTAATAGTTTTGATTGGCTATATATGTTTTCACTGAATAGAGTACCGTCTATTATTAGAATGTAGCTCTCCGTTCCCTCTCAGCGAAATGGAGAGTCAGACGGACATCCTCCAGAACCTCCGACTCAGGACGATCGCCATGGCGCCGACGCCGACGTCGCTCAAGTATGTGAGCCTGGCGGTGCTATGTCTGCAGAACAGTCTGCTGGCCGTGCTCATGCGGCTCTCGCGCGTGGGCGACTACCCGAAATTCAACACTTCCACGGCCGTGATCATGGGCGAAGTGCTCAAGCTGGTCGTCAGCGTCGTGCTGATCGTGCGCGAGCCCGCGGCGCTGGACGACAAGGCGCAGGCGGCCAAGGACCGCGTGCACGTGAGCCCCATGGAAGTGATCTTCGACCAGCAGGAGCTGCTGCGCGTGAGCGTGCCGGCGCTGCTGTACGTCGTGCAGAACAACCTCCAGTACGTCGCGGCCTCGAACCTCGACGCCGCGTCCTTCCAGGTGCTGTACCAGCTCAAGATCCTGACCACGGCCATCTTCTCAGTCGTGCTGCTGCGCAAGTCTATCCTGCCGCAGCAGTGGGGAGCCATTGTGCTGCTCATGTTCGGCGTCGCGCTCGTGCAGCTCGACGAGAGTGGCGCGTCCAGTCAGAAGAAGCAGGCGTCGGCCGACCAGAACACCATGGCCGGACTCATTGCCGTGCTGGCGGCATGCATGTGCTCGGGCTTTGCAGGTGTGTACTTTGAGAAGATCCTGAAGAACTCGGGCGCGAAGGGATCGCTGTGGGAACGCAATGTCCAGATGGGTCTCATCAGCATCGTGCTGGGTGTGCTCGGCTTGTGGTGGAACGACTACGACCACATCGTGACCAAAGGCTTCTTCTACGGCTACCGACCAGTGGTTTGGGCGGCCATTTCCGTTGGTGCCTTCGGTGGACTGCTCACGGCTGTGGTGGTCAAGTACGCGGACAACATCCTCAAGGCGTTCGCGACATCTATCGCCATCGTGCTGTCCGTTATCATGTCCATCTTCTTGTTTGACAAGATCCCGACGCTGCAGTTCATTGTTGGCGCTGTGATCGTGAACGTGTCTGTCTATCTCTACGGCACAGCGCCGTCGCGTCAGCCGCAGCTGAAGTCGAGCGGCACTGAAGGCTCCATTCTGCCTCAAGTTGTATCCAGCAAGGTCGCGCCGTAAGATATCGCAGACTTATAGAGCACCCATCCCAGCCGTACAAGCGAAGGAGGTAGGGGCATGAATGCATTTGCTTGTCAAACGCGAAACGAAAGTCTCATGTGGTCGTGGTCGGTTGAGACCTTGGTATCCCTATATTTGGCTGTGGGTCGGTGTTATCTTGTCTGAGTGTGTTTGTAGCAAACAACGTAGCTACAGTTGCTCACGCACCTTCCTCACTCCGAGACAGAATGGCGCGTCGATGCGTGCTGACGCTGCTGGCTGTGTCCTGGTTTGCGGTGTGCCGAGCGACGTCGCCGCTGCCGTTCCAGCATTTGACCGAAGTCCAGATCGATGCAGAGAGTGCCGCGACCTCAAAGGTACGCTTACCCACAATCCTTGGTGGATTAGAGTGGCTCTTACCATGTTGCAATTGTAGTCTACAGATATCAGCCACGCCACAGCTATCGATCCTTCAGCATCGTTCGCCTTGGTACGATGCTTCCATGCCGCCTGCGGAAAGAATTCAAGCTGATGTGGCGTTTCTCGAATTCACTAGACCCATTTCGGTGCGGCACTGAGCTACATCAAGGTCAACGAGCACTACGTGTCCTATTCGGAGGCTGAAGGCGTGTGGGCGGCGTCGCCTTTGATCGCACGAATGCTGCGCAAGTCAGTTGCTCAGCTCACGATCACGGTTCAGTTCAAGCGCCAGTCACTCGATTTCCGAATCCCGAGTTCGACGACCGGCCACTTGGCATTGCGACCAAGCAACTCGAGTGTTGAGGTGATGGCTCTTCGCTTCGTGACACAGGACGCCTATGCGATGACCACGACTGTGGATCTCAAGCACGCGCTCGACCGCATTCAGACCTTCACGTCCGGACCCCACGCCGTCCTGATCTGGCTTGAGAGCCCATTCATTCAGGTACTGGTCTTGCGTTTCCTCCAGCTGTTGATTGTCACGATGTGTCAACTGAACTATTGGTCTTATTGAGCAGGAACCACTCGTGCTCACGCTTGGTGAGATTGAGGTATCGACAGCAACACTCAAGAAACCATTTCGACTACGCCTCGTCGATGTGTGGGATGGAAGCTTCTGGCGCAAGTTCCACAACCGATGTGAGACCGACCCAGGCTACGCGAGTACGATCACGTCCCGCTTCAAGTGGAGCGAACTGCTCATCACGCTGTTCTCAGTCGCGTACTGCACGGCCGTGAACTGGCTTGGTCCTCTGGATTTTACACCGTGGCAGCAGCGCTGCTACCAGATCTCCTGCATCTTCAGTGCGCTCTTCCAGATCGCGTTTGGTGCGTGGATATCGGATACTGTCAGTGTCTGCACTGCAGTTCCACCCGCAATGTCGCTGGGAACGCTCTACTTTGTGATGTTCAATCTGCTGAACGTGCTCATTTTGATGGAGCATTCGCATCACGACGAAGATGGCGAAGAAGAGGAAGATACACGGCCAACGTCTCTGATCAGAAGAAGACCCACGGAACCACGTCGCATGTTTGACAGTATCCCGTCCTCCACGCAGCTGAGCGGCATGACTCGAGTAGTGATGGTCGGGTACAGGAAAGCCAGGTACTGCTAAAGATAAACACGCCTCCAAGTGGGGCGGTTTGCAGCCTCGGATCGTTTCAGTCCGCATCCTTCAGGTACGGCTGCAAGAGTGCAAGGTGATCAAGATGCAGATCAAGCGCGTGATTGCAGCGGGCGGCGCGTTGCTACTGTGCTTAGTGCAAGATGTCGCTGCTCACGTTCCTCGAGGAGGGCCTGCTCGCTCAGATCACCACGCCTTCTCGCGAGGGGTACGTCACAGAGACAAATACGACGTCAAGGGTGTGTATGGGTGCCTGACGTTCGAGCTTTTATGTAGGGACGATTTGCGCAAGCAATTCAGTCGATCGAGTTCAACGGCATCAATGTGCTCCACGAAGATCTGCTCCACTCGATGAGTCCCGTCCAGGAAAAGCTGGACGTCACGCGCCACGGCATCCAAGTCTCGCTGCGCTTCCAGTTTGATGACGTGATGGCACAGTCACATCCGATGGCAAGACCACAGAGCCACGGGAGCCTCAGCATCGTCCACAACGAAACCCGCGCAGAGTTGGTGCGAATGCCACTGCGATACGACAGCAACGCACGCTCGGAGCTGCGGGGTGAGCTCCAGTTCGGACCCGAGACACGCCGCAAGCTGAAGAAAGACTGCGCCAACGCCTCGTGTTTGGCCCACGTGTCGGTGAATAACCGCCTGATCGGCCGTCCGACAGTGATCGAGCTGGGCAAACTCAAGTTCTTCAAGAAATCCAACGGCAAGACGGGCGTCAAGCTGCTTACGTACCCGCGTCTGGTGGAATCCACTGCGAACGACTCGAGTTGGGATGGATATGGACTCGCAGCCAGTGCCGCTCTCCACTTCATGCTCATCCTCGGCGCTGGAGTAGGTTCTAAAGAGGATCTGCTGTGACTGTCTCTGGTCAGCGACTCACTGACGGTTGTGTTTCCATGCTTGTAGTTGATGATACTGGTTGGATCGGAGGCCTACAGAGCTTTGGGTCTACTACCGATGGGTGAGGCGGAGTCTGTGAAGAGCCAGAGTTGGCTGCGTCTGTCGCTGGTGCTTGCTGTGCTGTACATGGGCCTGAGTGGCTCGCGGGCCATGGGCTGGGTGGCCATGGGCGAGCTCATCTACGCAGCACCAACTCTGGCCATCGTCTCGACTGTTGCGCTGTGCATGGCCGGTGGACCAGTGGAAGAGGTGATTGAAGAGCCAGCGGAGGACGACGATTACATGGGCGAAGATGAAGACGACGACGCAGTCGCTGAAGCTGAAGATATGGAGCTGAAGAAAACCAAGTGAGACTGACAAGCCATATTAGCCTCAACCAGCTCGTTCGAAGTTGAAGTTTGAGAGCTAATTACGAGCGAATTGGGTATGAAAGGACCAATTAAACATGCGAGGCTGCTTCATCGCACGGAGGCCGTTGCAACATGCGCCATAGAGATGCAACGTCTACGCATGTACGTTGAAAAGGCCAGCGAAACTGATTGCACCGTGGGTTCCGAGAGCGACTGCACACAGCAAGGTGTGACGCCTGCGAATGGACCTTGCGGTCAGTGATTGGCGCTTGTGGGTCGGGTTCTTAATTTGGCTCTGCTCCATTAACTATAGGCTCGTTGTCCCGATGCAAAACGAACGCCAGAGAGCCGCCGCTGATCGCCGTTGGTGTGTCCACGGTCTCATTCTTCATTCTAAAAGCTCGCGTTGAAACTCGAAGCAAACCACGCCACTCATCACCACCATCACCATGCGTCTCTACACACCTATCGCTGTTCTCACCACGGCACTCAGCGCAACTACAGCCGAGCTGACGACCACATCGCAGCGATGGATCGTCATCGGCACTAACGGCGGACTTCTGGACGTGGATCCGACACCATACATGCCAGCGAATCGCATGGAGCGCAAGCGTCAAGAAGAAGCAGCCCGCCAAGCCACTGAAGCACTGAAGCTTCTGGAAAAGACCGCCACTGTGGCCCTCAAGAGCTCAGTTGTGGAGGTCTCACAGCCGCAACAGGGCTCCAAGCCCACAGAGCGGTTCTTCGATGACGATGAAGACGCTCTTCTCGAAGGCGAGACACCAGCCACCGATGAACAGCTCATGTGGAGCGACACTCACATCCCCGACATCGTGACGCTCACACTCGAGAGTGACAACACTGCTGCCCATGATGCCTGGCTGGATGAGCTTGAGGCGTCGGCTACAGACGCATCTTTCTCGGTGATACTGGATACCAACGCGACGTCGTCAGGTTCAACGTCGATGTGGAGCGACTGGGCACGGATGCTCGAAGACGACACGACGTTCCCCACCGTCCAGAGCTCGGTCGTCTTCGCCGAATTGGTATGTTCACACTGCTTGATCTCCTCTGGACTCGTGATGAAACTGACGCATATACTTGCTATCTCTACAGAGTTGTTTATTTGTTTTGTTTATTGGATACCTCGTGCTCTCCATCCCGCTTTGGCCCAGCTTCTCACGAGGCCAGAAGTGCTGTCTCTTGCTTGCATTTGGGGCAGCGTGCGTGTACCAGATCGTGGCGCTGTGCTGGTACGTCGGCGGCATCTCGCCGGATAGCACGCTCAGCATTTCCAGTCTCATCACGCGAACGATCTCGCTGGGTATGGTGCCGATCACGACCACATCGTTCATGGGACGCGCACGCCTTACTGGCGAAGAAAAGAACAACCAAAAGGAGCTTCCGGTTGAGACGACACCGGTGTACCCGCCATCCCGGCACCGTCGCGCCAAGGCCAAGGCCGCCGCTGCTGCTGCCGCAGCGGCTACAGCCACCACAGCCACCTCAGCCACCACAGCCACAGCTTCCGCACCGGCTGAGAAAGCGTGAGTTGATTTAGGTCTGCAGAATAGGATGGGAATAGATCAGTGTGAAGTGAGATACCTGTATGGAGGTGAATGAGACTATGCGTGTGAACCAAATTTAAAGTATCTTGCTGCAGCGGGTGTGACGGCCTGTGAAGTAGCTAGACTCCCCACATCACTGTGCTTTAACGGAGACCATCACGCCATCGTTCACTAGGCGTCGCATCAGCGTCTTCCTCTTCGTTGGCGCTGTCGCTCTCGCTGCTCTCCACTCATCTGGAGCAGCTCCAGCGACCCACCAGCTACACTGCCTTCGCAATGAAGATCGAAATCCCCTCTGGGGATGGTCTGCCAGTTCCTTCACGTGCGAGGCATGGCCTCGGAATTCCACAGGCATGGAAGTCGATGCTCCACACTCTGCTGACGGGTCTCAACAAGGAGATGAGAAACCGTTCAACTTTTCCAGTCTCTTCCAGAACCTCGTGAGCATCTTTCTACTCTGCGGCGAATGCGTATGTACAAGATCCACCCGAGGCTTCCTATTCCTATGTTTCAAGACACTGACGACTTGGCTGTGTTCTTTCACTGTCGTTAGGTCATCTTGGGAGCTGTGCTGTTTGGCGGGATGGTCCACTTTACGCCTGGCGTGGGGCTCAACGCATCCAAGAGCTCGTCGCTCGCATAGTTGATGGCGGTTCTCAGTGCTGTTGGCTACCACGCAGTCGCACTGGGCTGGTACCTGGGCCGTCTTGGTGTACTCCACGTCGTGTGTTTCGCACCCGTGTTCCAGGCGCTACTCACGGTCGCCATCGCGCTTCTGTACACTGCAGTCATGGACCTGTACAACCACGCAGACGCCACCAGCAGCGGCGGCTCGCCATCCAGCCATTCGTTCAGCCCAAGCGACTCGATCTCACAACGTCATAGTCACAGACGCGCACGGTGGTGTTGATCGGAGCTCAATCCCATGACCACAGACTTCCATGTTCACTTCACCATGAGATCCCAGATTCACATTTGAGCAGCTCGCAAATCAAGGCCCTCACGCTGTGGCTCTGGTTGTGCGCCTGCACCTACTACTATCCGATGGTACGCTTTTTTGACTCACGAACGAGCAGGACAGCCCCCTAATCGGGAGACAAAACCACAAACGCTAGGCGTGAAAACTCTTCCCAATCACAAGTGCCAACGAAAGTAACTCCTTCACGAGTGTTGCTGTTTATGGATACAGGCACACAGCAGTTTCGTAGAGTCACTCTTCGCTTGGAATGGTACTCTCTGTCTACAGGTCGATCGGAGCTTCCAACACCGTCACAAGCAAAGGGCCAAGGCGCGTCCCACCGTCATGAACTTCCTCACAGCGATCATCGCCACGCCGCTGTTCTTGGTGATCTGGCTGTTTGAGCTTCGGCTCTTCAAGACCAGCTCGCCAGGGATCGTCAAGGAAGGCAAGGCCGTCGTCGCGCTGGCATACGTCGTCTCCACACTGCAGATGACGTCGTGTTGGTTCTGGCTGCTGGGATTTGCCCTTGGCACGACCGACAATGTGCTTAGCGAAGCCAAAGGACCCGGCGAAGAAGGCAACTGCGTCGGACTCGTCGGCGCCGAAGTGTTGCTGTCCATCTTCCAGTACCTCACGACCATCTACACGCTGCTGCAAATGTTCGTCGTGCGCTTTGTCTACACGAGCTCCATGTCGTGGAAGGTCGGTGCCGTAAAGCGAACAAAGGGTGAGAACGCCGTGCTAGCCGCCTCTGTGGTGTTGGGACTCGCGTACTTGCCCATCGCGTGGATCACGGCCTGGAACCGCCGCTGTCCGCAGGGGACACCTGTGTGGCCGGCCGTGCAGCACTACTTCTACACGACGTTTCTCATTGTAGACGGTGTCACGAGCTGCTTCTCGCTGCACTACGCGCGTGATATCCAGCGTCGACTGGACGCCGCAGCCGCGACGCTCGGCTCGAAACCAGCCGCACAGCATCCGGAAGAAATGGAAGAAGGCTCACCGAAGAAGAAGAAGTCGGACGAGACCAAGATCCAGCAGCTCGTCCACTACTTCACCTTCCAGTGTAAGCTCACGATCGCTGGCGTGCTGCTGGCTGTGTCATTCTTCATTCTGCAGTTTGGTATGGAGCTCAAGGTGCTGTCGATGATCGCCTGTGTGTTCTGCACGCTCATGTACGTCACGTACGCGTTGCGGCGCGTGCCGATGCTCATGAAATACCTCCGTGACGACCACTCGTGGCGACCAAAGAGCTGGAAGACGCTGTGGGACACGAAATACCACCCAGTTACCCGTTCTTACGCGCCAACCCAGTCGACAGTCGAAGTCAAGTCGAGTACGGCGTCCAAGCAAGCCAAGAAAGGCGGTGGAAACGTCGTACCGGTGGACCCCGAAGAGAGTGGCGCGTTATTGCAATAATCAACAGAAACCTCCATGAGCTGCTCATGAAAGAAGAGGATACAATAGCAATGGACGAGTATTGTATTGACTGCATTCTTGTACCTTATACCGGTACTAGTATTGCGTACTCGTGACTAATGCGCTAGACGTCCTGAGCTATCTTCTGGACGAGCCGCTTTTGGGCGAGGCCGCCGTACTGACCAGGATGAGGTCGAGTGGGAAGATGGGTTTACCCGCCGCCACATACGAAAAGTACGTCGTCGGCTCGGGTCCTCGCAGTGGCAGCGACGCGACCTGGTCGGCCTTGCACCACGTCGCACCGGCGCTTTCGTAGTCGGGGATGGACTTTGGAAGCTGGTCGCAATCCAGCGGCTCGGCATAGAAAATGAACCGCATGCGGACGTAGTTGTTGCCATTGCGGTCTGCCTTTGGGTGGTACTCGATCTTGATCACGCCCGTGAGTCGGATATCAATGCCGGCTTCCTCTTTGGTCTCTCGGATCGCAGCCTGCGCGGGGTTTTCGCCGCTGTCGATGCGGCCGCCGGGCAGCCAGTACCCTGAATTCGCGAACTCCTGCACGAGCAGAAAGCTGTTGTACTTGCGGTTGTGGCACACGACCAGCGCGAACGAGTACAGCACGCTCTCGCCCATCGTGAACTCGCTGGCCATCTCCCCTCGCCCTGGCGGACCGTGGGCATTGTGCATATGCACTTGGAAAGGCCCGCGCGTGCTCTGGCGGCAGATCGGACAGCGGATATCGTCGCGGTTCTTGTCGTTGATGTGGTACAGCGGACAGTGGCGCCACAGTTGGTCCTCGCTGAAGCCCGACTTGGTGCAGATCGGACACCGGTAGCCGCTGTGGCTCGACTGGCTCAGGTGGTCCGGACACGAGCCGATGAAACGCATGACCTGGTGCACGTCCTCCATGCTGCTCGTGACCATTGACGCGCCCTCCTGGAAGCACTCGTACCGGCCCAGAGGATCCTCCACGAGCTGCGAACTGAACACGCAGAGGAAGAGCTGTCTGCTGATGGTGCGCACGATCTTGATCACCGACAGCACGCGCTGCGCCGACAGCCCGGCGGCGCGGAAGACCACGGCTTCAAACGGTGTGGGCGGCGAGCCGCCATTGTGGCTGTGGTTCTGGTTGCTGCTATTGCTGTGGTTGTTGCTGTTGTGGCCGTTGGACGGCGAGTAGTAGGAGCCGCGCGCGTGGGTTTGCAGGAGCTGGTGGCGGATGTCTGAGTCGTGGAGCACGGCGATCTCTGTGATGAAGCCGTTGGCTGTGAAGGCCTGCACGCAGGCGTTGTCCAGTGAGTCCACGGGCACGTCGTGGTGCGCCACGTTGCGGATCACCAGCGCGCGCTTCATGGTCTCTGGCTTGGTAACTGAGACCGTCGAGCGTTGGGGAAGAGCGTGATGGGAATGGAGCTGCTCATCGAAGCGATCATTTCTGTTTTTTTGTTAAATACAGTTCTTAACAGGATTAGGCTAGGTTAGTTTACATGTGATTAGTATTTTGGCTCGCGAAACGACGCGTAGGAATCGGTGCACAGAAGAGAAATCCAAGATGAGCGACGATGAGCTGGACGACCTGGAGACCAAGGTAAGCGTGGTACTCTCTGCATGGTGATGTATGAGCTAGTAGCTGATTACGTGCTTGTAGCTGGAGGATCTGATCCGGCAGAACGAAGTGCTCAAGCAGGAAAATGAGCTGTTCGAGTCGCATTTGCACCACCACGCGCAGGGCCTCGCAGGCAGCGACGACGAAGACAAGCGAGACGACAAGGACAAAGGCAAAGCAGGCGTACGCGCGAGGCGAGCGCGGGCTCAGATGATGCTCACGATGGAGCAGAAGAACGACATCTGCAGCACGGAGCTCGAAGCCGCGCAGAAAGAACTCGAAGAGACCAAGCGCACGAGCGAGCGGCTCATCGACACGCTGCGAGCCGTGCTGGAAGAGACGGACATCCGCATCGCTGAGCTCAAGAAAGATGCGTACGAGTTCAAACGCGACATCGTGGTCGGCGCGGAGAACTTCCGCACGGGCAAGACCATCGCTGAGAAGATGATCCGGTACATGGAAGAGAAGCTGCGCCAAAAGGACGCTGTGATCGAAAAGCTACGGCTCAAGAACGCCACGCTTAAGAGCCAGGCGCAGAAGATCGACGCTCAGTTACGCCACAAGGAAGAGATGGGCGACGCGCTCCACTACATCGACTTCCATCAATTGCAGATTGAGAACAAACAGTACGTCGCCAAGATCGAAGAGCGCAACGAAGAGCTACTCAAGCTCAAGCAGACCACTGGAAGCACAGTGCAAGTGCTCAACAACCTCAAGAAGAAGCTGCAGGAGCTCATGGAAGAAAGTACGTGGCTGCAGAATGAGATCCAGAGCCGCACGGAGCTCAATGAGAAGATCGTAGAGGAGATCAGCCAGATCGACGAGCTCAACCAGCGCGACGACAAGAAGATCAACAAGCTGCAGATCCAGCAGGGTGCTGAACCCAACAAGGATATGCCGCAGGTACGAAGGATGAGGAGCAGAAGGCAGTGAAGACTAGACTAACGCTTGTTTTGTATTGGTTGCGTGTATGTGCGCGTGGCAGATCCTGGACTATGTGAGCCAAAAGGCCAAGGCGTATCAGCTCCAGGAGGAGATCAAGAACTACGAGCGTAAAGTGAGATCTCGGAGCGCGCCGTCAAGATGCAGAAGTCCAAGATGCGGCGTCGCGACAGCCACTAGTCGATAGTAGTGGAGGGCTGGCTCGTGGCTCTTTCGGGATTGTGGAGATAAATATCATCAAAGTCGTTTTCCTCTTTGCGTCTTCCTTTTACGGCACGTAGATGTCTCGCCCATCGAAGCCGAGGAACTTGCGGATGCTGCCGACCAATCCGAGCGCCGGCAGTGCACCGTTGTGTTTGCGCTGGTAGTTTTCCAGCTTGAGCCTGTCGTAGAGTCGCTTGTGGAGCCTGTGCCAGTGGCTTTCCCCTAGCGTCGACTTTTGCATGCGGTCTTGGAGTCGAAAGCACGGGAACAGTAGCATCGGGTAGCGTTTGTTCATGATCTTGAACTCTTCAAAGTCGATCACACCATCCTTGTTACGATCGAATTCCGCCAGCGCGTTGGCGAAATTGCCCGGATACGCCGGTTTACCGTCGTTGACGAGACTGATGAGCCGCTTGAACTCTTTTTCACCGATCGCACCGGTCTTTCCAGGGTCGAACGTGTCGAAGGCGACTACACAGGCGCACAGTAGGGTTCAGTTCGGACCTATAGGGGGATAGGCCGTGCAATGGTCACTCACATTGTAAGATCTCGTCTCGTGTGTACATGCAGTACATCACCATTGCGTGCACGAACTCTTCGAAATCAATCTGGAAGGTGTTCAAGAAGTCGTCAATGGTGGGTCGGAAGCAAGAGTTCTTTGGAATGGGTTCAACTTACTGTGCCGTTGCTGTCGGCATCGATCATGCGGAACAATCCCTCGGAGAAAGGCGTCTTGCGCTCGTCGATAAACTCGAAGAACTCGTCGTAGTCGATGAAGCCACTCTGACTGCGAACATCCACAGTGTTAGCTTCCATCCATCTCACCACTCAACAGATTCATGCCCACTCACTCGAGATCGATCTGGCTGAAGCAGAGCTTGAACTTCTTGAGCTCTGTCTGTCCCACTGGATTCACCAAATACACCGCTTGAGTCAGCCCCTACTTCCTGTGGAGTCATACTGCTCTTCCGACTCAATTTTTGCCAGCGTACACTCATATTTGACGACCACGTCGATCGTCGGTTGGCGCTGGAGATCAATATCACCCGCACGCCGTCGTCGCTTTGTTCGATTCAACTGTGGATGATACTGCTGCTGTGAAGGCTCTCGGCTTGTGGTCTTGGGCGTGAGAGGCGGTAGACTGCCTGCAGTGTCCACGCGTGCCGTGCTTCCTCGACCGACGCTTCCCCTACCAACGCTGCTGCGTGCGCTTCGCTTGGACTTTTTGATGGCCGCTTTCTCCGCCTCGTGCTGCTCTTTCAGTGCCTTGGACTCTTCGTTTGTGAGGTCTCGTAGGCTGTTTGATTTGCGACGAATGTTGGGGAAGCTTCCCGCCTCAGTTGGAGGTGGCGCCTCGCCATTCGGCAGGTCCAAAAGACTAGCACTACTGCTCTTCCGCAGCAAAGGCCGCTCGCTTCTCTTTCGGCTTTCCGCCGCAGCGACCGGAGGTAGCTCTTTCTTTTCAAACGCCTTGGCGTCGTCCTCCGAGTCCTTCTCGTGGGTCGAATAGCGTGCACTCTTCTCACGCACGGACCGCGTCGACTTGGCGTCGCCTCCGCCACCTACCGAGCCTCGCTTGCCCATGCTGTGACGGCTCACAAGAAGCGTCTCGCTTTCTAGCCAAGGGCTCCCTGCCCAGCTCGATTGGAAAGAGAGTAGCCGATGAAGTTGAGCTCAGTGCCGAGCGGAGATGATTCTCATCAATACGTGACGTATTAATAAATTTGTTCGCCATGTCGGATAGGGCTTTCCTAACCGCAGGGCGATTGGAGTGCCACGTGCTCGTCTTCGACGCCTCACTCGACCCACAGCCCCGTTCGCCGCCATACCAATATTTGACTGCACGATGGCGAGCCCATGTGGCGAGGCTGTTCGTGGGTGTCTCAATAATGCAATTCACCAACGACGAATGCAGCAGTTGTTATGCTATACCAACACCTACACTGCTTCAATCATGCCAAGCGTCCTATCGGCAATAGACACGCACATCCATCGGAGGGGGGGGGGCGAGGGCTGAAGCTTGTTACTCTTTTGAGTGGAGTCCATTCTGACCGAATGAAGGCTCTCGCACTCTTCTGGTAGAACACCGTGCGTCCGAGTGCAAATATTTGTTTGGCCAATTTATATTGGCATTCAAGTTCCTCTCATTAGCCTAGTATGAACTAGCCTCATGGATTGTTGATTAGCAAAAGGGCAACCTTCGTGCAACATTACCAAGAAGTGCACCAATCAAAAGCCATCTTCGTCGATAGACTCACAAAATGCCCGAGGTCCTCGACGCGCGAGCACCGCCGGCGCTGCGTGCACTCCATGCGCTGTTCTCGTCGCTGGAGTTTAGCCTCAGCTCCCTCGCTCTATACCAACACACATCCGACTGGGACACTGTGAAGCGAGCCATCGAGACATCCAGCCAAAGGTGCGTTGTGCTCGTCTAAACTCGAC
Organism: Pythium coloratum; assembly: GCA_023337545.1. Classification (NCBI taxonomy): domain Eukaryota; phylum Oomycota; class Peronosporomycetes; order Pythiales; family Pythiaceae; genus Pythium; species Pythium coloratum. Next base: position 24,425 of record JAADXE010000344.1, read on the forward strand.
CGTCTGAGGTTAGACCAGCTAGTCTAACGATGACCCTTGCGTCTAAAATCCAGTACGTTCGCCAAGGAACACCTCCAACAGATCCTGTGGCTTCTGCCACGCGCATACGACGTCTCCTGGTCGCGGCCTTCGACCCGCAAGCGCTCGCGCGTCTCCAACGACGACCACGACGACCGCGACCCGGAGGAGATCGTGCTGCTCATTCGGCGCAAGCGACTCAGTCCCGACTCAGACGCATCAGAGTCTAAATCTGAGACCAACGACACCACTGCCGCCAACGAGACGCTGGCCGACCGGATCGATGCATTTACCAAGAGATTGAACGCATTCATCGAGGAGGAAGACGCCAAGGGCGTAGCTGTCGATGCTATTGAAGTGGGCAAGGCGGATCTGCCAGAGAAAGAAGTGGCGTCCGCTCAGCTGGCGGCCAAGCAGCGGCTCGACGCCGTCGCCAAGAAAAACGCATTGGCCGTGACGTCCAAGGAACTGGAGGAGGCACTCGCCAAGCCTGTGCCTGAGGACCTCCAGACGCTGCCCAAGTGGCTGATCGACAAGGTTAGACGCCAAGAGCAGCAGAGCAACAAGGTGTCTCAGCGGTCTGACGAGGCCCAGAAGCAACGACTGTACACGACACTTCCCCAGCTCAGCGACCAGATCCAGTCGCTGACACTCGTGCAACGTAAGCACGTGTTCCTGCTTCCAGAGCTGGCTCGCAATCTGCTGACCAAGGCTCCGATCCGAGACCAGATCCAGGAGCAGATCCACTTGCTGGAGAGCATGGTGCCGTTCTGGATCACCGTGTTTTACAGCGACGGCAAGGAGTACGTCAACGTGAGCAAGAGCCACAAGTACAACGAAGTCAAGGCGGCGCTGCGCAAGGCCATCTCGACTATGCTTTAATCTCCTTTCCGTTACTTTCCAAAACGCAGCCGGTGGTGACGAGGGCGGCGTCACATCCTGCCTCGCCTAATCCGAGCAAACGTCTCCTCTTTCGATGGCGAGAGGCAACTTCGCTCGCGCCTTCGCAGATCAGGACGATATGCAACGACTGACTAGCTCTTGTGTTCAGTATCACGTACATCATGAAGCTGCTCGCGGTGCTGCACACGTGCGAGTCATAGCCACCGCGCCAGCAACTTTTTTTCTCAGGTACCGTTTCACGCTCGTCGGGTTCATATCTTTCACTCTCTCTCTCTCTCTCTTGTCCATTCCTGAGATCGCACGACTTATCAGCTTTCATTTGTGGGCTTGTGATGCGTTCGGAGAAGTCGACAACGTCAAGGATTTTGCCGTGTCTTTGGCCGTTGTGGGTTGCGGTGGTTGCTGCAACTTTTGACCATGCGAGCTTGCGCCAAAGCGAGACTCGCCATTCGTGGTTATTCCTGGCCGATTGATCAAAACGGCCATAAATACGAGCGCAATCCAAGCGCCGTAACTCCAGTGCCCCCAAAGTCTTCGTTTGCCAAGCGCCGTCCGTTGCGTTCAGCGCTACGGTCAGTGCATTTTGGCCAATTTGAGCTGCTCTCATTATCGTGGCTCTTCGGTCTGATACGAATGCCAAGCGTGAGATATCTTTGGATCGGCTGAAGGAAAGGGGCTGCGTTTGCTTTGTCATCGATCGCGCTTGAGCGTTTGGACGGCGCTTAAAATGGCTCCAAATTTCGCATAGACCGCGGGCAGTTTTACTCATCGCATGGACCTGCCGGCATGGTCTAACGGCCCTGGTCGGTACGTGGCGGTTGAGGATCTGCTGCCCCAACGAAGCCAAAGATCAGTCCTCAACTTGAACTCTCCATCACAAGCAAGCGCCAGCAGCAGCAGCAGCACTAGATACCCCACCCACCCACCAACACACTTCGACACCATGCGTCTCCTCACCACCCTCGCTGCTCTCGTCGCCACGTCCTTCGTGTGCTCCTTCGGCTCGACTTCGGCCTACATGATGAACAACGAAACGGACGACTCAGGCTCAGGAATCTACTCGGACGAGGCGCCAACGCCAGCGCCGACCGAACTGCCGCCACCACAGGAGGCGCTTTGCCTGGAAGACGAAGATGAGATGAGCGTCGAAGGCGTCGAAGGCATCTTCTGTGTGAAGAAGGAGGTGGGCTGTAGTGCCGACCGCGCCTGGGGCAAGTGCCCAGGCCGACAGTCGGGTCTGCCGCACGGCTCGTACTGCGGCCGCGTGGCCAGCGGCGTCTTCGGCTGCAAGCCAGGCATGCCGTACGGCGAAGTCCCCGACTACGATGACCTCGACGGCAGCAACGAAGACTCTGGCTCCGGAAGCGCATAAACAGCTAGTCCCTGCTACTCTCGTGTGGCTGGCGCTCTGCCCGTTTACGTGGTGTGTCCCAGGGGAGCTCCTCGTACTGCTCTACCTCCCTCATCATCTCCCTTAGATAGCGCAGGTATTCCACCTGCAAACCCATTTATTGAATCCACATTCCATATTCATGCACTCATTATCTTGATTCATCAGTTTATGGTATCCGATCTTGCGAGTTCCTTGTCAGTGCATAGGCGTCGATCTCCTCACTTGGTCGGTTGCGGCAGTTAACTCGGAGGCGTGAGGTGGCGTTTGCAATGATCACTTGCTCGGCCATTGCAATATTCCCACTCGTTTGTTGAAGTACTGACCGACACAAGGGCGTTCCACCAAGTGAGACCGTGATGATGTGAGGTGCTGTGTGATTGAGAAGCCATGACGGTATCTCTGCGATGTTTGTGCCGTCGAAAACTAGAGTTTGAAATGATTCCAGCGAGCCAATTCCGTGAGGAAGCTGCTGAAGTCGCGGATTCTTGGCGAGTGAGAGCACAGTGAACTGGTTGCTTGATAGCAGGCCATCAGGAATCGAGGTGATTTCATTCCCTAGTAGCGAGAGCCGTTCAACATTCATCCTCGCAAAGGCTGACGGCACGGACGTCAGCTTGGAATATTCAACGTAGACGTTCATCATCTTCCTCCACATGAGATGCAAATCGTCAGGAATCGAAGAGATATCGGATACCGATATTTGGATCGACCGTAGCATCCGTGGGAAAGAAGCAACTCGCAGTCCAAGTGGAATCTCACTCAGATTGGTCCTCACAAGTGACACAAAGTGCATTGAATTGTGGTGTGGGCTGGACAAAGCCGCCTCTTGTCCCCACGCAACAACCGATACGTTTGTGAGCTCGAGTCCCACGAGGTTGTGCAGAGTCTGGACACGCTGCGGCATGGTGAAGGCTGGACAATGGCTGATGATGAGCGATGACAGAGCTGCTGGTGCTAATGGCTCGAGCACGGCGTTGATCTCATTCGCAGAACCGGAAATCTTGCGTCGATAGCAGTTGATTTCCATCACAGAGCACGCAAACTTGGTCTCCCACCACGGTCTCACGGCCGCCTTGCAGCCGAGTTGGACTTGGGGGTCTGCTGTGTCGCTCAGATACTGAGCCGAGAGATGGAAGCCAAGAAGCGCCAGACCCCAGACGAGCAGAAGCCAATGACCAGCCGCCGATAACCGATGGAGGACTGGAAGATGGCGCCGCACTCGCTCGTGACGCTCAGGAACGTGGAGTCGAAAGCCACTCATGGGACGAATCTGCACAGACTTCAGGTGGGTAAGTATGGTCCGTCGTGGGCCTTTCACAGGCTCCTTCGGTGGCCTAGTGGTCACTTCTTGGACGTTGACAGAGTTTTTAGCTTGCTGACGTCGTGCGAGCAGCCTAATGTTGTCCAGGTACCGCATCATGGAGTAAATAGGCATGAGCTTGGAGATAAAGTCGACAACATTCATCACGAAGAGCTGCTTGGTGCTAAGAATCGTGTCCATGAGGTCGACGTCGTCCAGCGGCGCGTCAAATACATACTCCACGGTCGTTTTCTGCCATTTGAGCCGTCGCACGACGTTCAGGAGGATCAGCACGGGGATCACGAGCGCGCTGACGACATCCAGCACGACGTCAGCCCACAGAAACAGCCATCGGCGTTTCTTGGCCCACAAGTCGCCTTCCGTCAGCAGGTAAATTAGCGGCGAGATCCAGCAATTCAGCACGAGACACGCCACAAAGACGCGGTTGATCCACGGTCGAATGATCAGCGCACTGGCCTTCTGCGATTGGTAGGACTGCAACGCGACCTCCACGATCTCTCGGATCAGCAACAGCAGCTCGTACAGCGGCCCGTCCAGCGCAAGAAGCCCATCGCCCGACCAGATAAACTGCCAACCGCGTGAGAACCACGACCACCCAAAACGAACGTGTTGCGTGGTGCTGCTGAAGCGGAAGGTACGAAGAAGCGACTGCGTCTTGATAGAGTTGTCACTGTGTGTCAGAGGCACAGGCGCCGAGGTCAGGACAAGCGTGCGCTTTTGGATCGAGAGCCGTACGAGCTGAAGCAGTTTACTCCAGAAAATGAGCGCTGCGAGAGCGTAGACGATGATCACGACGGGCAGTTGAGACAATGGCAGGCCGTTGAGGAACTCGACGTAGTAGCCGTTCTTGTACGTGAGCGAGATGTAGTAGAAGAGCACGTATGCGAAGCAAAAGACGCCATTGGCAAGGTAAAGCGACGCCACGGAGACCCACACCACCGCGAAGCCACACGGCGAGAGGTGGACGCTGTATTGTCGTAGTCGATCGCCGTGGGGTTGTGTTCGTAGCTCGGCAGGAGGCGGTTCGTTATTTCTGCCCACTGCACTTGGCATGGCGGTATCAAGACTCTTGATTCAAGAGGCAAGTAGTGGTGGAGTGGAGTAGCCAGCAAACAATACATGAGTTGTGTGGCCACAGCCAGCATTGAAGGGATCAGAAGGAGTCGTA
>JAADXE010000345.1:0-29185 GCA_023337545.1 Pythium coloratum
ACAGCAACGATGTGATCTCGAGTCTGGCGGTGGCGGCGGACGGCCAGTGGCTCTTCACAGGCCACCACAGCGGAGCGTTGAAAGTGTGGAGCGTGGTTCCAAACGAATTCGTCGCGACAATGACGGAGGACGGCGAGAAAACGGAGGTGCGGCCTCGGCTCGTGGCGTCGTCGGGCGATTCGTCTGCCAGCCATAAGTCGCCGGTTGCGACGATCGAGTTGAAGACGAGAGCGAGTGCTGAAGACGCAGAGAAGATCCTGTTCACGACCGAAAGGGGCTCAGGTGAGACGCGGCATTGGCGGTTCTCGGCTGCTGCGGCTGAGGCCACAGTCTCGCCACTGCTGAACTGTCTTGGGATGCTCGACGTGGATCCTGTCAGTTTGAAGGCGTCCAAGCAGCCGCTGAAGCGAAAGCGAGGAGCGGACCACTGGACGCGAACGACTGCGATCTGTATCGGCGTGCAAATGGGAAGTTACACTGAGAGTCTTCTGGTGGTGACGAGAGGCGACGTCATCAACGTCATCAAGATCCACGCTTTGCTGCAAGTCGTCCACGATGTGCCGTCTGGCGAAGAGATCTCCACGCTCCGTTCGCTGCCTCACGTTGACGGCTCGTCCGCGTTGGTGTGCTTCAGTGGTACTGGAAGTTTCAGTCGACTGCGTGTGTCATCTATGAATTCGAGCGTGACGGAGATCACCGCGCCACGAGATTGTGTGCTGATGCCACCGCCTCAAGAAGCTGCGGTGAGAACGAGCGCCCGTGTCACGAGGCTGCAAGTGTGTTTGATAGAAGACCAAGAAGCTCGCGTCGTGTGTGGCTGGAGCACTGGGGTTGTCGAAGTGTACAGTATTGAAAAGGGGGACGCCTCGCCCCGTCGTGACTTCCTCCTCCAAGATCCACGGCTCGATGTTGCCGTCAGCGCTGTGGCAATTGTGACCGTATCAAGGCAAGGAGTCCCTACCGTCACGGATACTCAGCGCTCTTGGGGTGGGCTGTTCAAGCCAAAGTTTCCATCCGTCTCCAGTCGTGACGACTCGAAGAAAGACGCCTTCGTCTTCGCAGGTTCAGCTAGCGGCGGGATTTTTGGCTGGCATGTTGCTATTTCGTCAAGCTGCAGACCGTTTCAATTCGTGTTGGAGGCCTCTATAGCACTCATCACGCCTCCAGTCCATTCGGCTCACGTCGTCGAACTTCTTCCAGTAGCGTTTGGCTCCAGCGCTCTCCTATCAATGGGAGCTGATGGCATGGTGAAGCTGTGGGCAGTACCGAGTATGCAACTCATCGGCCACATCAACGCTGCTGCGTCAGTGGGTGCTGCTGGCACCCGCCTCACAATGCTGTGTTCGTGCGTCCAAGTTCTAGACAACAATTCGGTTGCTGTCGGCTACGAGGACGGTGCGATTGGAGTGTGGAAACGAGAGTCGCGTAGCGGAGATCAAGCGGTTTTCGTGGAACTAGCAGTCAACGGCCAGCACGAGCGCCGTGTTTCCCATATTATCCAGATCCATGCGACGTCGTTTGCTACTGCGTCGTTGGATATGACGATCGTACTGTGGTCCATCGAGTCCAATCGTGTTGACGAGCTGCGGTTCTTTGAGCTCGGAGCTCCTGTCGTCGACTGCTGCCTCATCGGCGGTCTTCTCGTGGCAGCGTTGAAAGACGAAGTGTGCTGGTTTTTGTGGGATGACGGTGACAAGGCTCCACGCTGGTCTCTTCCAGTATTCAGCCACCATCAGCCGCTGAACTCGCAAGCTCCATTAGCAGAATTAAACGCGCTTGAAGATGCTGCTGGCGCCCAACCAGAAGATGGCTCGCCTCGACCAAGTGGAACTCCATTGCACTCGATATCTGAGCCACTGGAAGCTGAGGAGGCCAGTGTCATCAACATCCCCAGTGTCGTGGTTCCTGGATCACTAGCGGCTCTCGACTCGTTCGGACCACCGCCTCGCACGAGTTTTGGAGGCTCCACGTCCGGAATACTCGAAGGTTGGCGAACGGACCAGTCGAATGACCAGCTCGTGGACGCTGATGTCATTGCCGTGTACATGCAGCAGTTCGTTGTGTCGAGTGGCACGGCTGGCACCATATCTGCTGATACGCTTGGTCAATTTCTGGCGATGCACCATCTACCATTGGGAAAGCGATCAGCAAGGCCAGACTTTGTGATTCGCAAGTACCTTCACGATCACACGATGGACCCGAAAATGCGACTCAATGCAGCGGAAGCGACTGAGTTGCTGCTTGATATTCAGCGTGTCGTCGTCTCCAGTGCCAGCGAACGTCTCAACGTCAAGGACAATAAGAAAGCGTCAGGCAACGTGGCGAAAAAGAAGACGCAGGATGCCCTCTTGGCTCGAATATCTCAACCGCGAACCAAGAAAGAACGTATCGTTCAGGACAAGCAGTCGGCAAATCGAGTCGCAGTTGTCACGTACAATATCCTTGGTGAGAAGACCGTCAAATGGGTCGACAGCAATCAAGAATCCGAGTCGCCACCAGTCGCAGCAGGTAGTGAGACGGTGGAAAGTGACCCGGGCCCAAATATTCGATCTTCCTCGCGTCGTGGTCGAAGAAAAAGCCGCGTTCAGTCATCGTTGAAGACGGAGATGGCGCCCTCGCCGCCTGAACTTCCTCCAGTGGAGCTGCTCGAGCGGTTGCATTTATCGCCGAGCTTCCAAGCTACGTGGACGAAAGGATATTGTTGGTGCTCGAGTTCTCAGTTCTCAGTGCGTTGGGACGAGAAGACAAACCATGACTCAAAGTCCGACGGAGAGAAGAAATGCCACCAGTGTCACCAAAGACGCCATGCTGTGAGTCTCGACAGCAAGTCCTACAAGCCTCATTTTTCCGCGCGCATGATCTTAGGTATCATTGCGGAAGTGTACAGCCATCTCAAAGAGCCAGCGGAGATGCTGCTTTTCCAGAATGAAGGCAGCGACCCGCACGGTATCGAAGTCTCCGTCCACGATGCACTATGGCGGTTGTTTCAGCACAAATACGGCGTGCAGCACGTCGTGGAGACCAAACTGAAGCTGCTGTTCGTGTCGATGTGCCACTACGTTCGTGAGGTTGACGCTATCGCGGTGTTTGGCGAGCTGCTTGCACTCTTCCAACGCCCCGACAGTGATGACGAGCAAGTGCCGCAGAAGATGGTCGCGCTGTGTGTCGCGACGTACAACTGGTTGTATGAACGCGAGATGGTGGTGAACGGAGAGCCGGTGTTGCCCGGTGTGAAACTGGACAAGACATCTGCTGATGAAGACACCAGTGTCGACAGAGGGAGAGCTTCCCACTGGCAGTTCGTGTCGCTGACCCACGCACTCTTCTGTGCCCAAGAAGTACTCGTGTATCCGCTCGTGAGTCCGGGGTATCTGCGGAATATTCTCATGTACATGGACGACTACTCACAAGAAACTGCGACCAAGCCATTGCTCGAGGATACCGACTCGCGTGATGAAAATGATGCGATGAACACGACACGATGGATCGAAGTTCATCGGCTTCTGCGGCTACTCGTCGGTGAATGGAAGCAGCAAACGTCCGACTTCCGTGCCGTCGAGAGGCTACTTTTCAATGAGCCGCTAATGGCAGTGGAGGCGAATACGGAGCAGTACCAGTCTCTCACGACAGTGCTCGAGAAGCTGCGCCTCATCCTGAGCTGCTTTGTGTTCTACGACCATGACCGCGTGGGAGCCGTTGAGGTTGTGGATTTTGAAGGCATCTTACGAAGACTGAAGTATCTGTGGCCGAACGAGCGGCTCACGGAGGAGCAAGCAGCAGGGGCGACACGGGTTCAGGATTCGCTCACGTTTGAGAACACTGTAATCGCGACGAGGAAGCGCTTCGGGGACTCCCAAGGCGACGGACGCATCGGCTATTTGGACTTCTGGGCAATGCTTTATATCATGGGCGTGCGGTCGAAGACGCTTCTCAAGTTTCGTGAGATCCCGTCGTTCTGCAAGGGCTACAAGCTCGAGGTTTCTCCCGAGTTACACGACATGCTCAATGTCTACATGGGACGAAGTTCGTCGCTGCTGTTGCCTCGAGGACTTCAGACTACCAAGACTGTCAGTGCCAGCAGCACCAGCCACCACCATAAGAGACAGTCGCAAAGACCCAACGGCGGCTTGAGTTATGACGGCGTTTACGTCGTCGATCGGCCATTCGTGACGCGCAAGCTGTCCATGCAAGAGCTGCTGGAGCAAGATGATCTGACCAAGCCAAAGACAGGTTTATACGTGGATGGCGCGATGCCGGCGTTGCGACAAAGTGTGAGTACAAACGCACTTGACACTCGCCAAGACAAGACCTCGCACAGCTTCGCCGCAGAGCCCGTAGTGATGGGTGTGAGGCCGATTGGCCCCAGTCCGAAACCTATTGCGTTCCTCAGCGTGTCATCGCTGACTGGTGATATTGTCGAAAGCAACGACAGCAGTCCTGAGCTGCATCTACCATTGACAGTTGAAGCCGGAGTCGTGGAGGGTGGTGCTCAAGGTCACTGTCACCCTGAGCTGTCGTCCGTGTCTTCGTCCGAGTCGTTCACGAATGTGTACATCCAGTTTCCCAACGTCACGCCACGGCAGACTCGAGTCGAGATGCAATCGAACGGACCGTGTCGTGCTCGCTCCGTTATTGGATCGCTGGCGGACGGTGATGATGCCGAGGCAGCAGCATGGAGAAGGCAACTCTTCCAGGAACACGAGCAAGAGGCGCGAGAGCGACAGCTCGTGCATGAAGACCATAAGCGGCGGGTGACAGTCGCAAAGGAGCAAGCAGTTGCTGCTGCGAACGCCGCTGCTGCTGCATCAGTGGCAGCCGCGCATCACCGTCATCATGCGGGTGCAGCATCCCCACCACGAGAGAGGCTGTCGCCAGGGAAGCCTGAACCCGTGGTTGCCAAGCTTCCATCTCCAAGTCATGACCAACAGGAAATCTCGGCCCGTATCAAACTTCCAACTACGGTGCCACATGACGATCCCGTGATGATGATGCAGTCGGTTGACAAGGTGATGGCCAAGGCACCCACGCATGGCGTGCAAACTATCGAGGCAGTGATACGACACGCGCTCGAAAGTGATCACCACGGTGAGAGTAGCCACCCAACACCGCTATCCGAGCACCAGCCTCCACCACCTCATGCTCACATGGTGTACGACTTGGTACCAAAGCCTGTCGTGGCTGTTGCGGTTGCGATGCCGATGATCCGACCCGAGGAGCTGGTTGTGATGGTAGCTCCGGTTTCCTTACATGTGCTGGCGACCGAGTCTGTACAAGCGGGGGCAGATGACTTGAGGAAAAGCATTGGAAGCGAAGAAGTCAAGGAAGCAGAAGTGGAGGCGGAGGATGACGATGCATCGGAACGAGAGCACTCTGGTGACGGGGACGATGAAGAACAAGATGATGAAGAAGAAGATGATACCTCCAGCACCAAGAACGAAGTTGCTGCGCCAGAGCCAATCCGAGCTGAAGCCAAAATTGAGCAGGATCCGGTGGAGTCAGAGGTCGAGAAGAGTCACGACTCGCCGATAGAACGCATCGAGCCCCCACCAGCTACTGTAGCAACAGTTCTGAAGGAGTCTGTTCAAGAATCGCAGCTCCCACGGACTAAGGAGGTTGCTGAAGCATCACCAGTTGAAGTCAAAGACGCGGGTCTCCCTCAACCCGAAAAAATCGTCCTCCCCATCGCCCAATCGCCCGAGCTGCCACCGGTACGTCAACAAGTAGCGGCTGCTTCTGAGGTGAAGCCGACAGCGAATCCTTCACAGAGCAGCACTCCTTCAAAACCTGCTACGACCAGTGTGAGCTCACTAACCGTGACCGAACCAGTGAAGAGTATTGCAACAGCAACCGTACTGCCAACACCAGAACCAGTGATAGCTGCAAAACCCGAATCGTCTGAATCGCGCCACCGGTTCAAATTCAGCCAGCAGCCGAAGTTCAAGGCGAACGCTGCTGTGATGACGAATCCATACAAATCGCGTCAGTGGAAGCCACGGGACGATTCCGACAGTGGTGAAAACGAGCATGCGGACGAGAACGACGACGCCTACGATGACGCTGTTGCCGTGGAAGACATGCGTCTGCGGCTTTCGCGAGAGTCAATCGCGTCGCTGAACAAGGAATACAGCAAGAGGAAGTCGACGAGAATGCTTGGACTCTCGACGCTGGCACTGGTATCCGGTGCGTCAAGGCGGCGTCTTGGTGGTTTCCTCGAAGTCGGATTGCCGCGTGCTGGCTCAAATGGTGATGTATCAAGACGAGTTACGAGTAATCCTGTGCGGTTGGACGAAGATGCCGAGCGCGCGTTGTACGGTGGCCACGCCGCGAACTACCTTGGCGAAGGAATCGTGTTCAGTGCAGAAGCCGAGGCGGAGATGCAACGCAAGTGGCTCGAGTTCTTTGGAAATGCTGAAGCGTCGATGTTCTCGCCTCTCAAGCAAGTTCTAGAGCAGCGGGAAGAAGCCCAGCGCCGCGAGGAGGAGATGCAGAGCTGGTTGATGAAGAAGCGACTGGAACAACAGAACCAGGATACGATGCGGCTGCGGCGCAACGCCAATGAGACTGTCGCGACGAACTCGAAGACTACGGAGTGCAGTACGAGGCAAGAGGCGACTTTCCGCGTGCGGCGTATGACGCGTGAGGCATGTCTGCAGGTCCAGCAAGAGCTCAAATACGGTGAGACAGCAACTGGCGAGACGAAGCGCGAGGGCGAGGTTCAGTACTACCATTTCACGTATTCGCCGGAGAGCGAGACCCAAGTGTATTCAATACTCACGCTCAAGCTCCACGTTTCTAGCGGTGACGCTGAAATGTTTCTGTCTACGGAGACCAAGACACCGTGCTCGTCGGACTTCATGTGGCGATCAGTGGAGAAGCCAGGTAACGCCGCGACGCCTGACGTGGTGGAAGGCTGCAAGATCGTCCTGTTCCCCAGTGATCTTGCGCGTGTGGTGAGTACGAAGGAGACGCTGAGTGGGTTCCTCACACCAACGATGTTTTACGTCGCGGTCGTCTCGCTCACTGCAAGGAGTACATTTTCGCTGGGCATCATGACTTCCGGGCAGAAAGCAGAGCTGTCGCGAGCCATTCAGACGGTCGACGGGCTCATCTCCCACTTCAATCAACTAGTGAAGACGTACGAAGGTCAAGCCAATCTCCGGAAGGATCTATTGTCGTCTTCGTCTACGCGGCCATCGCGGGAGAGGAAGACGTCGTCAGTGGATCGGCTACGAGCGTTCTTGGCGTCTTCATCTGCCAGTGACGCGTTCGACGAACACGAGCCTGACAGCGACGAGCGACGGGCGCGGCGTCGATCGTCATTAATGAGTGGACGCCGTCGTAGCAATCTGTCCTCAGCTGGTGACGTGAGCGAGATGGAAGCAGTCAGTGGAGTACAGCACCCAATCTTTGACCCGAACTACGAAGATGACGACGATGACGACGAGGATGCCGATGTCAACGAGCGGTCGTCGTTCCAGCAGCTTCTCGAAGTCATCGGTGACAAGCATGGCTTCGGTCTCCAGCCTTCGCTGTCGTTCGTCTTGGGTGGTGCAGACTCTGAGCAGCAGGATTTTCTGGAGGACGAAGAGCTGCGGTTGGCAGACACACGAGCCAGGCTGTCGCCTGTTCATGTACAGGTCGTGCCCGTGGAAGGTGAGACCGTGCAGGATGATACGGACACAGCAGAGATGGATGCAATCGCGGTAGTGACCGAGCGTCGACTGTCGAAAGCCGATGCCACTCACGCCAAGCTCCTGCAGCGCGTTGGCGCAAGGGTGAAGCAGCGGCTTTCACCGCTGAAGTCTACAGCAAAGGCGAGCGGCAAATCAGCGAGTCTCCGAGTGGCGCGTTTTGAGCCGAAGCTCGTAGCCTACAGTCTCAGCAGCCTCCCACCTCCGAAACATCCTCACCAGCAACAACTGAGCAGCATCCCACCACGCATCACCACAAGCAACACAAAGTGAACGTACTGTTGTCATTCTGATACTGATACAGCAAGTCAGGAGACATCTCGAGCACTCTACCGCCACGTCCCAGCTCAACGGTGCGATGTTCTCATCCACCATGGAGACGTACACATTGGATCAGCGCGTTGTGCAAAGAGCATTGAGCCAGTCCACCACGGCAGTCATGATGGAGATGCAGAACGAGCCCCCGACGCTGTCCGAAGCCCACGCGCTCACACTTCTCCGGCAGCACTACAGTGTCTTACACCGACGACTGGTTTTCGACGCCTCGCGTGAGCACGGAGCCCACGTCACACAGAAATGGATTGCGGTGCTGTGCGAGAAGGTGACTGCCTCGGAACTGCGCGCCGGTCTGGGCTACGAACTGCGCGTGGCGATCGACGTCGTGAACGCTCTGTGTGCGTGTCGTGGTTTCTCGCCGCATCTCAACGGCCGCTTCTGGCGAGACACCGTGTCGACGCTCTGGATCGAGTACCCAGCGGATCCATTTTCTGACTCGGACTCAGATGACGGTTTGCCAGGGTTTGGTGACATCTTCCAGCCCCCGACGAACTACATGCTACCATTCGACAGCGAGGCGTTCTCGTGTTTCACGGTGAAGATGCAGAGCTACCCACCGAACGATTTTGACACCGCGCTACTGGCCGAACTGTGGCGACAGGTTGCGTGGACCGATATCTCAGCCAAGTGTCCGCGTGCACTTGTTGAGTCTCGCGAAAGGGTCTTGCACCAGCTCCGAATGTACGCCGTGCGTGGCGTGCGCACGCTCAAGCTAGAGCTCGCGCTTCCGAGCAATGCAGATTTCCCTCAGTTCAATCACAACCGAAGGTTGCCCCCACCGTCTGTGTGGCACTGGCAACCGCTGTACGATGCTGCCAACGCTTGCGCTGCCGCGATGGGAAATGAACCACCGTCAGGATATGCGAATTCTGCGCAGATGATCTCTCTTGTGATCCTGCGGGATCGGGAGACTGAGAGCGTGTTCGGGCTCTACGCAAGGAATCTCCGTCAAGTGCGACAGCTCCCGTGTTCCTCGATCCAGTGTCTCCGACTGGATGCAGTCTTTTTCGAGACCAACGCCAGCGCGTCACAGCGGCAATTCGTGATGTTTGGTGAGCTTCTGTACGCACTTCTAGGTGAACGCAACTCGCTGGAGACGCTCAAACTCGAAGGCCAACAACGGCAACACCTCATTGCAGCGACTTGCTCCTTGCTGCCGATAGTTTCGTGTCTACAGGAGCTCGAAGTCGTGGACATTGATGACGGTGAGGACGCCGGCTGGCTCTCGTACGCACTTCGCCATCCACTGCGCACGCACGATCTGTCGCGGCTCACGGTGCTGTTCAAACTCCTCGCGGTAGGTAAGCCGACGAAGTCGCTCGCCGTCTGGACGAGTCAGACACCACTAGGCGGCGGAAGCGGCTGCCGCGAGTCTATGGCAACCATGCGTGCACCACAATGCGTACAAGTGGTTCGTAATGGGCACGACGTTCGCCCAGGTCTCGAGGCCGACTGCGGAGCTCTTTGTGGATCCTGCTTGGGTCCAGCGTGCGTGGAGGCCAGTTAAACAAGGTGCGAAGTTGGAGGTCGTGGTTACGGCCGACTCGATGGACGCAACTGGTGTCGTCGTTCCTGGTTGGGGGCTCTGCTGGATCAAGAGCGGAGCAGTGCGCCTTGAGACAACAGCAGGATGTGGCGGTCAACAACTCCATAGTATCAAGTCGCTATGTCTCGTGAGCGCTCCCGTGGAGTGTTGGACCGTGTGGTTGACGGAGCGTCGCTGGTGTCACTGGATCTTCAGTGTTGGGGAAGAATCCAGAGCCCAAAGAACGATCTTGCTCCACTTCTCGCATGCTGTCCGAATCTGAAGTGCCTCAGTCTTGAGTCGTGTCGTATTGCGAGCGTCAAGCCACTGGTTCGAGCCTACGAGTCCATCGTCCAGCCGTGTCGGATCGCGTCACTTAGATTGACCTTCTACGGAAAGAGGCACCGTGCGGCGAAGGAGCTGAATCGTCTCTTCAATATGCTAGCCGACCCCGAGCATCCAGGCGCCCGCATACTTCGCCACTTGAGCGTGACGCTGCCCATTGTTCACCGCACGGTTGTGGAGCAAACCGCTCGTCTGCTGGCCGTGAACAGCTCGTTAGAGACCGTCTCGATCTTTGGGAGGGACGACGTGGGCCGCGACGGAAGGGACCCTGTACGCCTGAACGCGTGGACGCAGGAGACGCTGTCGCCATTCCAGGATCAAGTGCTGTGCGATGCGACTGCAAGCTGCATCGCGCTGCTCAGTGTCGTGAGGGAGCACAGCGACACAGGCGAGACGCTGGGGGCAATGGACGCGCTGGTGGTCAAGACGGTGATGGCGTTTGTGGGTCCCACAAGAGTGCGCACGGTCCGCTGGCAGTGTGGCCCAGACACTTGCTTCCCGAGTTTGGGAAGCTATTGAGCAGCGCATCGGAGTGAATCTTGTTGGAATACAAATCAGTCATGCATGCACTAGCCGAAGCTCTTAGCCTACAGCCTCCGGGGTCTTCCACCTCCGAAGCATCCCCACCACTGAGCAACGAGTGGCTTTCTGATACTGATACACCAAGTCAGGAGACATCGCAAGCACTCTACCGCCACGTCCCAACCTAACGGTACGATGTCTTCCACTCTTCCACGATGGAGGCACATTTTGCAAAAACACAAAGACGGTCATAATGGAGACGCCGAACGAGCCCCCGACGCTGTCCGAAGCCCACGCGCTCACACTTCTCCAGCAGCACTGCAGCGTCTTACACCGACGACTGGTCTTCGACGCTTCGCGCGACCACGGAGCCCACGCCACGCATGAATGGATGGCGCTGCTGTGCGTGAACGTCACAGAGGCGGAGCTGCGCGCCGGTCTCGGCTACGAACTGCGCGTGGCGATCGACATCGTGAACGCTCTGTGTGTGTGTCGTGATTTCTCGCCGCATCTCAACGGCCGCTTCTGGCGAGACGCCGTGTCGACGCTCTGGATCGAGTACGCTCAGGACCCACACAACCCCGTCAAAGCCTTTCAGTCACCCACCAACCTCATGCTTCCATTTGACAGCGAGGCGTTTTCTTGCTTCTCCGTGGAATTGAAGGTACGAGATGCCTTCTCAACCGACTCCTCGTGTACACGGTGCGTAGCGTGCGCACGCTGAAGCTGGAGCTCACGCTTCCGCGCAACGTCGCGTTCTACCAGCGCTACCACCCCAACACTGGCCCTCCAGCGATTTGGAACTGGCAAAACCTGTATGATGCTGTCCGCGCCTGCGCCGTAGTGGAGGGGAGTGAAAATACTGCGCATGAGATATACACCACGATCCCACTCGTTGCTTGGGCCCAAAGTGTGTTCGCCCTCTACAAGACGAATCTTCGCCCACTTCGACAGCTCGTGGCGTCCTCCATCCAGTGTCTCCGACTAGACGCAGTCTTCCTAGAGAACGACGACGCCACCGAGACACAACGGCAGCTCGTGCAGTTTGGTGAGCTTCTGCACACACTTCTAATTGAACGCCACTCGCTCACGACGCTCAAACTCGAAGGACAACAACGTCAACATCACATTGCGGCGACTTGCTCCTTGCTGCCAATGGTTTCGTGTCTTCAGGAACTAAATCTCGTGGATGTTGATGGCGGTGAGGATGCCGGCTGGCTCTCGTACGCTCTTCGGCATTCGCTGCGCACGCACGACCTGTCGCGGCTCACCGTGCGTTTGGCAGCCAAAAGCTGTTCAAGTCGAAGCAATCGCTCGCCGTCTGGAAGAGTCAGACGCCACTACGAGCGGTCGCACGAAAGGCGGCGAACGCCGCGGCGGCGATCCTTGGACGACCGCGAGTGCGAGCTGATGCGTACAAGTGGTTTGCAACGGGTACGACGTTCGCCCACGTCTCCAAGGCAACTGCCGAGCTCTTCGTGAACCCTGCGTGGGTCCAGCGGGCATGCAAGCCAGTGAAACAGGGTGCCGAGCTTGAGGTCGTGGTCACAGTCGACTCGATGGATGCCGTTGGCGTGGTGGTTCCTTGTTGGGGGCTCTGCTGGATCAAGACTGGAGCAGTTTGTATCGAGACGATAGCCGGACGCAGCCACACTCGTGAGCTGTACGCCGTCAAGTCGTTGGGTCTGGTGTTTGTACCCTTGGAGCTGCCTTTGCTGTTGATGAACGGCGTGGTGGACGGAGCGTTGTTGGTGTCGCTGAGTCTCCGATACTGGGGATCGATGATGAAGACTCCGAACAACCAACTCGCTCCTCTACTCGCATCGTGTCCGAACCTCGAGAGCCTGAGTCTCCAGTACTGCAACATTCCGAGCGTCGGGCCGCTGGTTCGAGCCTACAAGTCGAAATTTCAGTCGTGCCGCATCTCGTCATTGACGTTCGCGTGTCGTGGAAAGAGTTGTGGCGAGTCCAATTGGTGGGGGTTGACCCCGCTGTTCAATATGCTGGCTAATCCACAGCATCCAGGCGCTCACATACTGCGGCACTTGAGCGTGTGGCTGCCATGTCGCCACCGCACACTCGTCCAGCAAACGGCCCGTGTGTTGACTGTGAACCGCACATTGGAGACAGTCTTTGTCGTCGGGCGGCGCGACGCATGGGACTCCGTGCGGCTCGACAACTGGACGCAACAGCTTCTACCGCCGTTCCAGGACCAAGTGCTGTGTGATGCGGCTGCGTGTTGCATCGCGCTGCTCAGTGTTGTGTGTGACCACAGCAGCTCGGCAAAGTCGCTTGGGAATGTGGATGTGCTGGTGGTGAAGACAATCATGGCGTTCGCTGGGCCCACGAGAGTTCGCACAGTTCGATGGCTGTGTGGGCGCGATAGTTGCTTCCCGAGTTTGCCAAAGAATTGAACGTAACCCGCATCATCACTACCGGTACTGTAGCACTACTGACTTGAAACATCAACACCAACAAATGGTTGCGAGGTGCCGTGTATCAGACAGTGTTGCTAAGAACTGACCTGGACTGGACTCGATCACACTCTTCCTGTCTACGGTGGTGGTGCGGATGGATTCGCCTCAGCACTGCGAGCATCTCCACGGTGGCCACGGCCGCGACCTTTCTTGACACCACCGTCGGCTCGCGACATGGCGTCACCACCGCGTCTCCACGAGTCCTCTGGAGCAGCCTGTGGAGGCTCCTTGTCCACATGTCCTCTCACTACTGGTCCTCTGTTCACGTGCGACTTCTCGTTCTCGTTTGGTTGGTGGCTGTGCTTGTCGTCTGCCTGCTTCTCCTGGCCTCGACCTCCTCGTCCTCCTCGTCCTCCTCGTCCTCCGCCTCGAGCCTTGTCATCGCCTCCATTCTTTGCCTTACCCTTGTTATCACGACCGTCTCCACGGTTCTGCTTGGGCTTGTCGCCTCCTCGACGTTGCTGCTGCTGTTGCTTCTTCTTCTCGGCCGCCTTGTCATTCTTCTTCTTGCTCTCCGCTGCCTCGCACACTCGCTTCTCGAAGCTTTCGCCTTCACGCAGCAGCGTCAGTGCACGCTTCATCTCCTCCAGGATATGCAGCTGACACCGGAACTGAAGCACGCTGCCCAGGTCACGATCCATCTCCAGAGGGTCTTCCAGGCTGATGCGCCACGACTTGAGCTTGTTCTTGGCGCCCCAGCGAGCACTCTTGGTCTGCAGTTGCTCCGGGTGACGCACACTCGCAACCAGCTCACTGAAGTCGAACTCGTTGACGTAAAACTCGAAAAACGACAGCAGCAGATCGCCGACGCTTTGTGTCGAAGGCTCCGGATGCTGGGCAAGATGGAAGGCACGCGCGTGGTCGCGGTTGGCACAGAACGACACGTCCACGCCGTTCAGCGTCGCAGGTGCGACCTTTGCCTGGCGAAGAAGCTCTGGGTTTTGCAGGTTCGGAAGGATCTTGGCCTTGGTCTGAAGGAAGAAGATCGTGAGCAGGATAAAGCTGTAGGAGCTCAAGTGGCCCGTCGACGCGTCGTTGATGCCTCGCTGCTTGGCCCAGTGCTTGATGGCGATGCCCAACGCACGCGCGCGGTCGTCAAACTCGGCGTAGGCACGCAGCAGCAGCGTATTGATGCACGCGTGGTAGTTTTCGAAGCACAGATCACACTCGAGGCCGCTGGCTCGGTGGGTGAATCCGATCACTGGCACACGCGCGTGGGCGACGACGAGGTCGACATCACAGCCATTGCGGGTCAGCAGTGCCGCCGCGGCGTAGATGTCTCGCTGGCGTTGCTTCTGCTGCTTGTGGAGAGCAGCGTGGTACGCGGCCGCAGCGTCCTTGGCCTCGCGCTTACTCGAGCCAGGAGTCGTTTGACCCACCTCAGACTGTGGGGACTGCTTGCTGTAAAACTGGAGCGCCTCCACGAGCCCTGCCCAGTGAGCAGTCAGTGTCGCAAGGCGCTTCTGCTTGACGATGCTCTTGTTTTTGGTCTTCTTGCGCTGCTTTTCAGCCCCGTTAACGAGAGCTTCGACGGTCTTGAGCGACTTGTCGAGAGTCTCCTGGAGGAAGACTGAGTCTTCGTTGTCTCCGCTGGCTGGCAACCCGTGTCCGTCGCGCTCTTGCTGCTGCGTGCGTCGCATACGAAGACGCAACTCACGCACGCTCATCGTGGCTGCTGTCTCTTCGGTGATGTTGTGTGGATTAGCACGCAGACACAAGTCGAGATCCGACGTCTTGGACCCAAACTTGGACATCGAGCTTCCAAACAACAGCACGTCGCAGTGACGCCACTGCGGCGAACGACGGAACGCAGTCTCGATCTGTGCCGCGACGCCCTTGCGGCTCGACTCGTCTGATGAGAACACGCGCATGGACTCGTAGATGCGGTGGATCTCCGCTGACCACTGCTCCACGGCCGACGAGGACGCCTCGCTGCCTTCACTTGCAGAGCGGTGCTCGTACGCCTTGTGGAACGAGATGGCTGCTGCGACGTGCGCCTTCGCGTGTGCGATAGCATTGTTGCTGCCAGCTTTCCCCTTGCGCGCTGGAGGCAGCACCGCCGCCGGGTCTTCACCCTCAGCACCGTCAGCAACAGGCTCGGCCAGCTCAGCAGCATCCCCAGCGGCGACCTGCTTTTCTTCCTCTTCCTCGTCCTTCTCGTCATCGTCTTCATTTTCGTCGTCCTCTCCTCCGTCTTCCTCATCTCCCGCATCGTTCCCCTCAGCGGCTTCCACGACGGCCTTCTTGTCTTTCTCCGCTCCGCCACGCTTGGCTTTCACTGGCTTCATCAGAGACGCGAGATGCGCTTCCCACTGCTGAAGCACGGCCAGCTCACTGCGACCAACACGACTCATCAGCAGCTCGGTCGCGGCGTCCACGACTTCGCCTTCCAGCGACGTCACCGCCATGCCCTTCGCAGGCACCTTCGCGTCTCCGTCTTCTGCTGCACTGGGCAGCAGCACGACCACCTCACTCAGGATCTGCTGCGCCGTCCACTGGGCCTTGGTCTCGCCTGCCGCCTGCGTCGGGTCGTCGTCGTCCACAGGCAGCAGCTCCGTCTTGAGTCGACCCAGCAAAGTCTGCAACGCCACAGCGCGACGCACAAGCGCCTCGCTGGCCAGCGTCTCCACGTCGCTGCAGCTGAAGCAGCGGCTCAGCAGCCAGTAGCTCGTGCTCAAATCCGTCTCGCAGCCCTTGAACCACGCCGTCGCCTTCCAGTCCACGGGCTCCACCACCACAGTCTCCGTTGTTTCTCCGTCCGCGGACGCCGTCTCGTCGCCGTTCTTCGCCGCCTTGGCCTTGGCCTTGCTCTCCTTCTTCTTGTCCTTCTTGTCCTTCCAGTCCTTTTTCTCAGGCTTCTCCTGAGTCGTAGTTGCAGGCGCTGGCGGCGGCTCCACACCGTCGGTGGTCTCGGCGACCTCGACCTTTGGCTTTCTCTCGCTCTTCTCCTGCGGCTCCTTGGCGTCTCCTTCCTTCGTGGGCTCACCCGTTCCCACGTCTGCTGGCTCACCATCCTCGACACCATCACCCTGCTTCTCTCGCTTGTCCGCATCGTGTGGCTTGCCGTGTCGCTTGCCTCGACGAGCCCGATCCCCACGGGGCTTCGACGGCTTGTTCTCGTCCGCCACGGCGTCTGCGGCGTTCGCACCGCCACGAGGCTTCGGGTTGCGGTTGCGTCTACTGCCTTTGTGCTGTGGAGCCGTGCTGTCGCCTCCGCCAGTGCCGCTAGCGGCCGTGCTAGACAGCGCTACGTGGGACTCGTCCGCCATTTTCGCCACGTGCGGCTCGTGATGATTTGCGTGTTCTGCTCGAAGATTCCAATCCCAAAACGCCAACACTTTCTCACCATTTCATTGGTCGAAACTCAAATCAATTTCATCCAATAGACATTTGCTTATCAATTAATATTGACCAATCATAACAAGTCCATCTGAACGTTTGAACCATTTTTGTTGGCGCCAACGCAAGACCGAAAACGCCAACGCCGCAAAAGCACGGAGAAAACGCCAACAACAGCAACATGATGATGACGGGCAACGCGAACGGCGGCAATGGAGGAGGCGGCGGCAACGCGCAGCAGGTGTACTCGTTCCCGCTGCTCAAGCCCAGCGACCTCATCGCGTGTATCCGCGAGATGCAGGTGCCCGTGACAGAGGACGAGATCCGCAACTGCGACGTCGCGGCGATTCGCAAGATCCTCGAGGTGTTCATCGAGAACACCATGGGCGTGACGCGCGAGGAGATGAACCAGCCGCAGTTCGCGGGCCTCAGCGTGCTCAGTTACCCAGAGCTTCATGAGGAGTCTATCCCGGAGCTCACGTTCTTCCGCCAGGCGTGTAAGCTCATGCAGGCGTGCGGCGTGTACGACTTTGGCATGAAAGACCTGCTCACGCCCAACCCCAAGCGCGTGCGGCGCCAGCTCAGCGCGCTTATTAACTTCGCCAAGTTCCGCGACGAACGCGTCGCCGCATTCTCCGAGCTCACGCGCGAGACGGTGAGTTTGGCGGTCCATTTTGGCTGCGAATTCGCCTGGAAATTCATATTTTAATGGTTGTTTTGTGTAGGACCACTTGACGAAGCAGCGTCAGACGCTGCAGGAAGAGAACGAGCTGCTCCAGCGTCAGCTCCAGGAGCTGCTGAGCGAGCAGGTGGCTGAGGAGCCGGCGATTCGTCAGCTCACAGAGGAAAATGCGACGCTGGAAGGTGAGATCAACGCGTTGAACAAGCGTCAGGCCGTGATGCGCCACGAGAACAACGAGCTCAAGGCCAAGTACCAGGAGCTCAAGGACGAGATGGCGTCGTTCCAGTTCCACGTGATCGAGGCCGAGAAGCAGATCCAGGATCTCCACGGCAAGATCGTGAACTCGCCAGACCGCGTCAAGAAGGAGATCGCGACCATTGCTCTAAATCTGGAGGACGCCAAGGAAGAGCTCCAGGCCATGGAGCGCCGCTTCCGCGAGCTGCAGATGTTCAGCGACACGTTCACGCGGTCGGAGAAGGACGTGCTCAAGACTGTGGAGCTCATGGAGGAGATCGAAGGTGATATGAAGAAGTGCAAGGACGCCAAGGAACAGGTCAAGTCCCAGAAGAAAGAGATCGAGGACAACCGCCGCCAGGCGCTTGAGATCATCTCACAGCGCAAGCGTCTGGAGAAGCTGGCCGAGCAGAAGCGCGAGCACTTTGACCACTACAAGGAGGAGTCCAAGATCAAGGACCAGGCCGCCGACCACGCGCTGCGGGCGGCACAAGACGAGCTGAGCCAGTTGGAGAGCACGCACTCGGACGCACGCCAGCGGATCGCGACGGCCAAGGACGCGGCGCGCGAGCTGGAGCGACGCTCGCGCGAAGACGAGCTGCGGTTCCAGAAAGAGCTGAACGAGCTCGCGCAAATGTACTCGCGGTTGCAACTGGCGGCACAGTACTACAACACGCAGCTACAGGACGCGATCCGCGCCGAGTGATTATCCTGCTACGGAAAGAAGACAAAGGTACCAGTATTAGCAAGGGGAGGATGTGGATGCATGTTGTGTTATTTTATATACGTTATGAGAGAGAGCGTCGATTTTGGGGCCGGGAAAGGTCGCGACCGTCGCGGTGCAGAGCTCATTTGTGGAGATGGAGGACGAGCAGGCGACGCCGGAAATGGAGACGGAGGAGACGCACGCGCAAGAGGCGGCCGAGGCGGTGGAGTCGACGCAGGACCAAGACAGTGACGGGCCAGAGCAAGAGGAAGGAGACCAGTCGCATCCGGAGGAAGGAGAAGGTCCAGCGGAGGATGAAGATGCTGGCCCAGCAGCGAACGAAGAGCAGGAAGGCGACGTGGCTGAAGAGGCGATTCAGGAGGCAGTCCCGCCACCGCGAACGCCTGCGCGTGGTGCTGCCGCAACCGCGGTCTCCATCGAGAACGATCCGCTGCTGGACGAGTGGGCAGCGTACGAACCAGCGACACTTGTGCGCGCGCTGCAGCCGTGGGAGATCTCGCGCGACCACCTCGTCTTCGGCGATATGTGCGGTCTGGACCAGGGCAAGCGTCATCTCGTGCATGTGCTGGAGCCGCCCGAGCCAGGACGCCACGGTGGGGTCGTACTCACAGCCGCTGGCAACACAGTGCAGCTACTGACGTTGGCGTGCGCACCCGATGCCGCACAGATCCGCGCGCTGGAGAAGCCCGTGCAGAGTCGCAAGTACCTCTTCGGCTCTAGCGGCAGTGGCATTGGCGCACTCGCGGTGCAT
This sequence comes from Pythium coloratum, assembly GCA_023337545.1. Taxonomy (NCBI): domain Eukaryota; phylum Oomycota; class Peronosporomycetes; order Pythiales; family Pythiaceae; genus Pythium; species Pythium coloratum. Next base: position 18,630 of record JAADXE010000345.1, read on the forward strand.
CCGTCGCGTCGCTTCTTCGCCGTCGCCGAGAAAGGCATCAAGCCCAATATCTGTATCTACCAGTATCCGTCTGCGCGAGTGTGTCGAGTTCTTCGCAACGGTACTGAGTCGGCCTTCAGCAGCGTGGTCTTCAGCCAAGATGGAGAGACGCTCGCGTCCGTGGGCTGCGCACCTGACTACCTACTCACAGTGTGGCAGTGGCGCGAGGAGCAGACCATCCTGAGAAGCAAGGCGTTCGGCCAGGACGTGTTCAGCGTGCGGTTCGCCCCCAACGACGCCGGCTTCCTTACCACCAGCGGCGTGGGTCATATTCGCTTCTGGAAGATGGCGTCGACGTTCACGGGACTCAAGCTGCAGGGCGACATCGGCAAGTTTGGCAAGAGCGAGCTGAGCGACATCGAGGCGTTCTGCGTGTTGCCCGACAAGAAGGTTCTCTCTGGCACCGAGCGTGGCGTCCTATTGTTGTGGGACGGCAACTTCATCAAGTGTGAGATTATGACGTCGCGGCGCCATTTTCCGCACAACGGCCGTATCCACGTCGTGCAGTTTGAGCCAGAAAGCCACCAGATCGTGACGGCGGGCAGCGACGGCTGTGTCAAGTTCTGGAGCTTTGACGCCATCGACAAGGCCGACTTGCCGCCTGAAGAGGTCGTGGCTCTCGTGCCGTTCAAGCGCAGTGTGCTCATCCAGCCGCAGCTTGATATCCGCGCGGTCGTGCGATGCAGCGAGACGCGGTACTTGATCCAGAGTGCGGATGGTGCGATCCACTTGCTGATGCTCGCTGAAGGTGGATCTACTGGAGCCGGTGGCGCGTTAGATGGCGGATACGAGGTGGTGATGGACTTTGTGGCCAACCCGACAGGTCGTGCAGCTGGAGTGGTCTGCTCTCCGTACGAGCATCTCGCCGTTTCCTGTGGCCACGATGGCAGCGTGCGAGCCTGGGACTACGTCGCGCGGACGTGTCTGTTTGCGGTGTCCACGACGGTGTTCACAAAGAACGAAGGGGACGGCTCACCGATTCCGTGGACGGCGTCCGCCACGTCCATCGCATGGGTTCCGACCGTGAGTGCCCTGGTGTCTGGTGACTCGCCACTCTCTCGCAGTCGCCAGGTCGTCGTGGGATTCAGCGACGGCCTCGTGCGTGTGCTGATGTTGGATCTGGCGAGACAGTCTTTCGTGCGCACCAACGTGTTCAAGCCGCACAGCGCTCGTGTGACCACGCTCCAGTTCAGTCCGTCGGGTGTGTTCCTGGCGACAGCGAGTACCGATAGTACGTTCTTCCTGTTCAAGATCGTGCCCAGCCAGAAGACGTCCAAGTTCGCCAAGTTCCCTCCTGACTACGTGCCCTTGGGCTTCCAGAAGTGTCCAGCGGAGATCCGATCACTCGTGTGGCGTGAAGATGATGAAGCGGTGCTGCTCACACTCGCGAATGGCTCAGTCGTCGAGTACACCGTCCCCATGGACGGCTCACTTGAGACGCTGGCTGAGATGCGCAACAGCAGTGAAGGTGGCGATGAGATGGCCACTGGTGAGCCCGAAGCCGAGGCCGGAGCTGCCAAGGCGAGCGAGACCTACGAGCTGAATCTGGTGAGCAGGACGTTCACGACGCTGCAGCGACGACGACCGCTGACGACGAAGGAGCTCCAGGCGCTGGAGGGTCTCAGCGGGACGCCGCAGGCCGACGAGGCCATCCGCAGTGATTTCTACAGCAGTGACGGCAGTACGACGGCGCTACAGGCGTGGTCAGCATGCTACTACATCAAAGACACGATTCTTGTGGGTATCAAGACCCCGTCAACTTCTACGCCGACCTCCACCACAACGTCACTTGTATTGTGCCAGTGGGGCAAAGCTTCACCGCTGAAGGAGCTCGCGAGTGAGTCGGCAGGGGCCATCGTCACACTGTCGCTGTCTCTTAGCCGCAAGTACGTGCTGTGTGGACTGGCCAGTGGCAAGTTCCAAGTGCGGACGCACGCCCAGCCACTCGCGTTTCTCACAGGCGAGTTCCACGACGGTACGCACTATAGCGATGCCACTACTAGTGTCGCTTTGTCGTTCGACGACTCGTTCCTCGTGACGTGCGGAGCTGATGGAAACCTGAGCTTGGGGCGCCTTCACATGGAGAAGATGGATCTAGCATCGCGGCTACTGGACGAGAAATGTGAGAAGCTGCTCGCGGAGGCGACCATCGTGGGCGAGCAGGCGCTAGAAAAGCAGAAAGCGCAGCTGGACGTGCTTCAGAAAGCGGCGGCAGAGGAGGCCAAGCAGAATGGCGACGACAGTGGCAGCTCATCCGCAGCCTCTGGTTCTGGAGCGTCGAATGATCTGGCGATGTTGCCCACATTTCAACGTGCAAAGGCGTTTGCGGCATATATGGAGTCGCAGCTTGAAGGGGCGACAGCGGAAAATAACGTGGCGAAGGACGAAGAGATCTTCCAGGGCGTGGTGCGGCTCGTCAGTGACTCAAACAGCACGCTGGGACTGCCGCTGGCAGCCACGCCGACTCCTGCAGACGAAGCCGGAGGCGCCGTGCTATCTGCGTTAGAAGTACCCGACATGGCGAACCCGAACGAGGCGTACACCATCGAAGACGCCAAGCGAAAGAGCGAGGCTGACTCGCGTGCCATGTCGACACGATCGAAGCAAGACCGCACACGCGATGTGCTCGAGAAAATGCGGCAGCAGCTGCAGGAGTTGAAGACGCTGGACGCGAGCTACGCGCCCGAGAGCCGGCTCGACGAAGACGAGTGGGAGATCGACTTGGAGTATGGCGATCTGTTGGTGAAACGCGGCGACAACGCGTGTGAGGAAGTCAAGAAGGAGCTGGCGTTTGCAGTTGAACGAGAGGAGCTACTACTACTGAAAATGCGTGAGACGTACGTGAGTCCGCTGGCAGTGGAGCTGCTCACTCTTCGTGCCTTTGAAAGCGGACTCAGTGTGCAGAGTTTCCGCACGCTCAAGATGCCACCGCTGCTGCAAAAGCGGCTGAACGAGATCCACATGACCGACTCGACAACTACCAAACCGAAGACTCACTCGTCCTCACAAGTTCTCGTGGCTGGTTTAGCTGAGGCGAGTGCCAAGGTCGGCGTGCCGAGACGGCCGTCTGTGCTCCACATCATGGCGAAGGACGCAGATCTGGACGAGGCATTTCCACTCAAAGAGGACGAGCGCAAGCTCTTGCAGCGAGGCGTTCTTGGTGCGAGTGGGTCTCAGTCCATGCCACCAGGAGCGCCTCACGCAGGAGTTTCCGGTGGTGGCCACCATGATGCTACAGCCACAGGCGCGGCTCCTGCGGTCGCTGTTCACGGATTTGAGGCGCGGAAGAGACTGCGTGCGGACCGCAAGGTGCGACTGAGCGAGTGGATGGGCAACAAGCCCGGTGAGGACGCGGACGATCCGCGAGATCTCGTGGCAATCGCGTTCGCTCAGCGCAACATGGGCGACTACAAGCTCAAGACCGCACCAAACTACGTTGTCCCCGAGGCGCAGCGCGTGAACACGGCCAAGAAGCGCCGGCAAATGGCGCTGCTGGAGGAGCGGATCTACGAAGCCAAGCTCAGTTTCAACGCCAAGGTGCTCGAGCTGCGCGAGCTCAAGCTGCTGCTGATCCAGGAAATGAAAAGCGACCAGCACCGCGTGCAGCAGCTCCAGCACAAGCTCACGAGTGCGGCGGCTGTGTCTGTGGTCTCAGCGAATGATATCAGTAAGACACTGGAGGTCGATCTGAGCGAGTGGCCTGAGCAGCGAGAGCGTGTGAGCGACGCCGACATTGAGCTCTTCCTCAAGGAGAAGCAAGTTCGACCTCACGCTGTGATCACCAAGGAGTCCAGCGGTTCCGTTGCGTCGGATGCGGTGGCGAATGGAGCTGGTGGGCGGCGTCGCAGCAGCGTGAGCATCGCGATCGACGGCAAGCTCGTGGAGACGGAAGACCGCACGATCGCTGCCGTCTCGCGTCGGCTCGGTGGCCCCAACAGTGAAAACCACGCGACAAACAATGCGGAGAGTGCCACGGTCCTGCGTGTGCGCCACTTGGCTGTCAATGAAGCGGGCGGTGAGGATGTCGCTCTTGAGACGACTGAGAAGGACGGCAGAAAGATGCGAGGTGTGGACCCAGATGAGCGGGCGATTCGCGTGTACCTGATGCAACAGGAGCTGCTACGGCTCCAACGGAAGCAGCGTGACGAAATCCTCGCGTTTGACGACGCGATCGCGCACCTGCGACGTGAGAAGATGAGGTTGGATGTCGTGTTCAAGAAGTGCGAGCTCAAGTTGTTCACGCTGCTCAGTGAGCTCGTGCTGCTCGAGCAGTTTGAGAGCCGTGAGAACTTGCTGAGTACGAAGCTGGAGAAGAGCAAGAACGAGAAGGCTCTGATTGTCGCGGAGATCAACGATATCCAGGAGAGTATGGGCAACAAGCGCAAGGAAGTGGAGGAGTGGAGCAAGCAGGAGAAGGCGATTCAGGCCGAGTTCCTCGTGCTGGTCAACGGCGGCAATGGCAGCTCAAGCAGCACGGCGTCTCAACAGCATCCGAGTTTCACGGCGCTTCAAAAGATTTTCAAGAAGAAGATCAAGCGTGCGAAGAAGAAGGCCGTGACCGTGGGCAAAGACGGCAAAGACGGAGGCGACGATGGAGACGGAGATCCGAGCCACGAAGGCGACGGCAATCGTGAGGATGAGGATGACGACGACGACGAAGACGAGGACGACAGCGACTTTGACGACAACGACGACGATGATGACGACGACGAAGACGACGTTTGTCCGGCCGGATGTGATCTGCAGTTGTACGAGAAGGTTCTGGCGTTGCGGGAGAAGCGTGCGGACGTGGACGACGCGATGAGCGACCTGAACAAAGCGATGGACGAGCTGAAGAAGAGCAACGACCGCCAAGTGGCCAAGCAGCGGCAGATCGACAAGGAGCTCCAGGCGACGGAGCAGGACATCCAGGCGTTCCAGAGTGAGAAGCAGATGCGCTTCAACCAGTTGGATATCGTGGTGGCGCTGAGCAAGCAGCAGATCCGATGCCTCGTGCCCAAGGCCTCTACTACCCACAGCAGCAGCAGCAGTATCAGCGGTCGCTGGGAGCTGCCTGAGCAAGCGAACTCGAGTCTCGTGTTTGCAGTGCAGTCGTTTGATGCATTGGCGGACCGCATCGAGAGTCTCCAGAAGGAAAACAAGAGTCTGCGGCAGCAGTTTAAAGACCTCCACAAGCAGCAGAACCTGCTGGCCAAGGACAAGAAAGTGCAGCAGGAAAAGATCGCGGCGATCCAGCACAAGTGCGAGCAGCTCCAGCTTCTCAAGTTCGGTCAGTTGGTGGACATTGAGCTGCTGGACAAGGCGTGCGACACGACCCACGTCGGCGAGCTGCAGGCCAAGGTGCGTGCCAAGGAGATGGACGCCGAGCGCGACCTCTCGCGTGTGAAGCAGTCGCAGCAGCAGCTCAAGCGGCAGATCCTCGTGTCCACGGAGCAGAACACGGCGTTGCTGTCGCGCATCGCTGAGCTCAACGCGCGGCAGCTCGAGCTCGAGAAGGAGCTGAACCACGCCAACGTGGGCCAGAGTCTACTGCAGGACGAGTCGGAGCAGATGGAGCGCGAGATGCGCGAGCGCAACAAGCTCGTGAAGATCGTCAAGCTGCAGGCGCGTGAAGTGGACGCACTGAAGCAGGAGATCGGGCTGCTGCGCGGCAAGGACGGCAAGGTGTACGCGCCGCGTGGATGAGGCGAGAAAGGCAACGCACTGTAGGTAAGGTGTGAGAAAGGCAACGGATACTGTGGAAATGGATTTGGCTACACTGATCGATTTATAAGTGTAAAACCTAGATTAGGGGAAGGGTCCATGTGAGAAGCTGAAAAGTTGGAAGTGGACCCGTGCGACAAACTGGAAGTTGGACTTCCAAGGTTCGGCTTGCGTGATTTATAGGATCTCAGCTTCCCCGAACCCTGGTAAGAGGAGTGGATTTTATTCGCAAAATGTGCGGCAGCGGGCCAATCAGCGCGTCGAATCTGCAGAATGTGTAGGCTCGGCTGCTAACCCTGATCGCCCATCCAGCGAAGGCCACTCACGTCGCTTTTGCCGAACACAGACCGCCACAAACATTCGCGACTCGCCAATCAGCTGGTGTCAGCCGTTGTTGCTCGATGCCAACATTGCGGGTGGGTTTGTCAGCGCTGCGTGACCCAGCGAGAGCGGGCGGATGCTCAAGTGGGAGGAGCGGAGCGAGCGACCTTGTGGGCGGGCGTCCGCTCCGCTCCGCTCCTCTCCTCCCGAACCCGTTTGTTGGTTTTGTTGGACGGGCACTGGTGAGCCAAGCGAACGAGCGAGGCTGGCGCGGTGTGGGGCGGCTCGCGAAAGAAGTCGGCGCAAGTGCGAGTGCGACCGTGGACGCAAGCGAAGTCCAAACGAAGCCTCGGAGCGACTGCGCGGACCTAACCAACCCGACCACCCAGGACAGTAATCCAGCGACCAATCCAGTGAACAATCCAGAGACATCGATCGATCGATCCAGTGATTGGGACTCGACCCCACCAATCTGCGAAAACGCCAACGCCAACGCGACGTCGCGGGTGAATGACCGTGCGTCGGTAACACTGAGCCCCAGAGAGAGAGAGAGAAGGAAGGAAGGAAGACCAGACGCAAGCATGCTCCGTAACAAGCGCCCGCGGTCGCTGCACAGCGGCGGCATCACCAGTCGTACACGCTCCATGAGCGAGGACAACATGGGCGACGACCACCTGATGCACATGGATCCGAGCCTCATGACCGAACGCCAGCAGTTGGCGTTCCTGCTGCGCAAGACCGCGCAAGAACAGTCAGGTGGCGACTCGCCGACGCTCCACAGCGAGAGCTCGGACGAGGACTCGACGCCGCGCGCGAGCAAGCGCCCCAAGAAGCGGATACCGAGTACGTGACCACCAGCAGTCTATCCGAATCGCTGCAATTTTTGAGACTCACAAGGGTTTTGTCTTGATCTTGTAGATGCCAAGACATCGCCAGTTGCACGGAAGACCGCAAGCGCCACTTCGAATGAAGCCAAGACGAACGACAGCAAACCGACCACAAGTCGTGGTCGACCAGCGAAAAATTCACCCAAGCGTGGCGGCCACTTTGACGAAGCGCCGCTCGCAGGCAAGACCTCTCCGCGCTTCCAGCGTGCGACGAAGGCTGCGAACAAGAGTCTCCACGTGAAGACCGCGTCCCCGACTGCGTCTGATTCCGAGGAAACCGGCGCGGTGGAAGGGATTTTGGACGCCAAGCAGTCCATCCACAAGCCCAGTCCGTCGAGCACGAGCGACATCACGCACATGAGCGTGTTCGACGACCACGTCGGCCAAGTCGAGTTCTGGAGTCTCCACTGCGCGCTGTGCTCACAGTCTTCGACGCCGTACGACGCCTGCGAGCCGCTCTTCCTCTGCCAGAAGTGCGACAAGAAGTACCCGACGCAGCGAGCGCTAGGCCGCGTCTAGTCCAGCGTACGGTGCAGTGCGGCCCAAGCCCCCATGAACCAAGCAAGCAGGGGAGAATGCAGTGTCAGTCCCCCTCGCGTATTTATTGTTTGCCATTTTCTTTCTCGCGACCGTTGATTCGATCCCCGTGAACATAATGGAGTTAGTTCCCTCTTTTTTTCTCTTTCCGATGCGCTTGTGGCTTTGAGTTTAGTTCTGTTTACAACGCGGACGCTTTTGTTGGTGCACGTATTGTTGGTGTTGGTTCTGCTGGTGGGATGCCATGCGATGCGATCGGCCACGATGGATGCGGGGCGATCACCGGATCCCACCCAGCATTTTCTGGAGCGTCCATCCGGCATTTTCCGCACCCTTTCAAAACTTCAAATTTGATTGGTGAAAATTACGTTTGATTTGTTGGAGAGCTCCTCGCGGGGTAGGGCTACTAAGTTTTCTCAAAAATAGGGAAATGCCCTCACGCAATAGCGTACAGTTTGCGTCCAAAGTCGCCGGCTGACCGACAAGAACGTGAAGCTACCTGCTCTCTCCAGCAGCTCTGCTTGAAGCCGACTCAAGGAGGTGACGGCGGCGGCGATCTCCACGCATCTACACGCCCACGGAGCACCGCATCGCAGTGAACTTACGCGCAGGGAAGACAATAGCCCACGATGTCGCGAACGTTTCCCACCGGCAAGCCCTCGGACTACGCCAAGATCAGCAACGACGTGAGTCTATCTATCTATCGATTGCCGCGCTGAAATGAGAGGCATGAGCATGGTGCTAATTAGTTTCTGGTCTAAAGCAGCCTGATGACGGCGAAGATGACTACGTGAAGCGCGAGCGCATGCAGCAACAGGTATATTGGTGGCTGTATATATGAAGGCCCTTTGGTGATGAGGCTAATGAGGCTGCTGATGGTGATGGGGTTATTTAGGTGGAACGCCAGAAGCAGGATGAGAGTCTGGACCAGCTCCACGTCGCCGTGAAGCGGTTAGGAGACATGAGCCAGTCGATCAGCACGGAGCTCGAGTCGCAGAATGTGTACGTGGCTCATGCTGACTGCAGTGATCTATGGAGGCTCATGGTGCTGATGTTTGTTGGTTGTATGTTTCTGTGTAGTATGCTGGACGATCTGAGCGACGACACGGACAAGGCCAAGGACGCGCTGGAGGTCGTGACCAAGAAGACCCAGGAGCTCATCAAGCAGTCCGGTGAGTAGTAGCATTGATGCTAGTTGGAAGCTATTACATCACGAAACTGACGGCTCTGATTGACTAGGCGGCATGAAGAACTTCATTGTGATCATCGTGCTGGTGTTCATTCTGCTCATACTCACATATCTGGTCATCATGACCTAAGCGACCCTACCGATATCATAGACCTACTCGAGCAATACAAGTATTATTTTGGCTCCGTGCTGCGTGTGGACTCTGGCTTCTCTCTCTCTCTCTTCTTCTTCTCTTCCTCTTCTCGCTGCCCTTGAAATGACTGGAATGATGACGAGACCATAACGAGGCGTCCAAAGATCTCTACTGGATTGACTGATAAATGCCGATATACAGTATTGCGTCCCTCCTCTGGGTGTGACGATGCAGTTAGCTGGTCTGGAAGCAACGCGTCGTCTGCTTGGTGGATGGACGAGGGGATGCGATGCACAGCACGGTGGTGGGAATAAAAAACAAACGGGCTGACGGGGGATGGATGGATAGCTGGAGGCGTGGGGGGATACACAGGAAGCTTGCTGGTCACACGAGCCCCAGCGCACGCTGCGTGGGGTATTTCCGATCGCACGTCGGACACAGGAACAGCGCCTCCAGCGGCATGTCGAACGGCGAGTTCGTGCGGCAGCACAGCGCGCACTGCGTGGTCCACACGTCGCCCACGTGGTCCTCAAAGACCTGCATGTGGCTCAGGTCGTTCGTGCTGGACGGACTGGTCTTCTCCCTTGTCTTGAGACTCGCCTTGGGCTTGTGCTGCTCCTTCACGGTCTCACTTGCGTCCTCCGCCGACGTCTTCACACGCAGATTCTTCATACTATCACCAGATTCACTCTTCACAGGCGCCGCCGTCGTAGCCGTAGTAGTAGTATTTCGAAGGTGGTCCAGACCGCCTTTCGCAGCACTCTCCAACAAACGCTTGAGATCCGCGGGCATTTCTTCTCCTGGCGCGAGCTTGATCGCGTTCTTTGGCGGACGGCCTCGCCCACAATAAAACACCAGACTGCCTGGGTTCTTGATCGCCGCCGCGATCATCTCCTCTCGTGTAGCGGCCGGAGGGCTCTTGGGCGACGCCTTGAACGCAGCGCTTGCTCGTGACGCAGGCGCGACTCGCCTGGGCTTCTTGGGCGCCCTTCGCGGCGCGTCTTCGTCCGAGCTTTCGCTGTCGGATTCGGACGACATGTCCGATTCCGACGAGCCGTTGTGGTCGTTCTCCTGGGCCGTTTTCCGCAGGAGAAACGCGAGCTGCTGCCTCTCGGTCATGAGGCTCGGGTCCATGTGCATGAGGAAGTCGTCGCTGGCGCTGTCGCCGCCGGCGCCCATCGCCATGGCGCTGCGCGTGCGTTTCGACCGAGTCGCCATTTGCGTCCTCCGTGTTGTTGGAAAGTTGGCGATTCAGCGCGTTGCGTGTTTTGTTGGTTGATGGATGGATAGACTGGGAAAACGTTGGCGTTGTTGGCGTTGCTCGTTGGCGATGTTGGGGAATTTATTCGCCACCGCCTGTGTGTGTGAGCTTTTGTTGGCGCTTTTCAAACGTTCCGCCTTGCTTCGCTTGCCGCTCCGATCGTTCTTCTTTTTCCCATGCGCTCACCAACCTCTCTTGCTGTTTCCCCTTGCTTGTCTTGTTACTGCGGTAACTACACAAACAAAAACCACACGCAAAAAACTCCAAAAACACACGAAACACCTCATTCAGGAAAACACTCAAGGTGCTGCTGCAGGTCGGCCGCCCAACACCCACAATCTCTTCTGAGGTTTTATCGATTTCAGCGGGTTTAGTTTTCTCGTTTTTCAGTCCGAATTCCGAAGTTCGAACCGTTTGTTGTGGGGTCAGTGCCACTGACCAGCGGCACATCCCGGCGGATATTTCTGGAACGACAGACAGGCGACG
>JAADXE010000346.1:0-29171 GCA_023337545.1 Pythium coloratum
CAACTGAATATCAAACGAAAACAAACACACGCGTTGCTTGGTCTTCTTCATCTTCATCTTCATCTTCATCGCATGGATACTGCAGGTTGAAGTACATGTCACTATATCCATTCCCTCTCAGTAGTCACTAAAACGAAATCCCTGCTCTGTTGGCCTTGGCCTTGTGGAGCTCCGTTCGGAAAATGGCGCTGCATGTCCACGCGATGCGCCGCGACGTGCTGGCGCTGTATCGCGCCGTGCTCCACGCAGCGCGCGCGTTTTCCAACCGCAGCATCGCCAAGAAGCTGCGACCATTTTTGCTAGACGAAAGAGTGACACCGCGATGGAGTGACATAAACTTCAACCTGGCCAAACTTGAGGCGATGACCACTTGATTTGAACGCTGACCAACGATCATGATGGTATGACTGAGAACCCGATTGTACGGAAAAGTAATCAAATGTCAGCATCGAATGCGTTTACGAGTTGCAGGGACACTGTAAGTACACAGTTGTGGGCGCATTGGAACGTGGAAGCCTCCAAGATCGAATGGAGCCTAACCTGGGCGGTGACGAGAACCGGAGTCTATCCATCGCCGCAGCTGACTGATCTCCACGAGAGCCTTCTCGCAGGCATGATGAGCAAGCACACAACCCAATCGCTTAGGAGCATGCAGACAGAAGCGATGCGTGCACGAAGGCAACTAGCAGCTCATCCGAAGATCATGAAGAGCTCTTCCTCCTGCACGAGCCAACTGCACGCCGATTGGTCAGATCCACGCTTAGACGTTTTACTGGATTATGATTGGCTGAAACCCATCTCGAATCGGCCAGACTAAAATCGCTGTGTGGGTCCTTCTGCCACTTCTGGCAGTCTATCACCGTGTCGCAGATCTTCGAAACCCGCCAAACCGGACCCATCGAAGCTCTTCATTTCCGCATTTCCGCGCGGCTTCCAACTACACCAACCGCAAGAATGGCGAAGCTCTCGACGACGCTGCTGCTGCTGCTCTCCGCGCTGCTGCTCACGGTCAGCGCCGTGCAGGCGCGGCTCTTCATGTCCTCTGTCCAGCGCCTCTGGCAGCAGGCACCCGCCGATGAGCCGTACGTTTAGACGCGCGCCTTTCTCATCATTGTCATCGTTTTCTCCTACTAAATTGACGATGTTTCCTCTTGCCCAATATGTGTAGGCCACGCCACGCGCGCCAGCTCGTGCACCAGAACATTTGGGCGACGCTGTCCACCAACTCCATCGACTTCCCAGGCACGCCTATGGGCCACGTCGTGTCCTACAGCGGTAGGTTTTGCTACCGCCTTTCTCGTTTGAACTGCATTGCTAATGTGGGCGAACCCCTCTGTGTGAATAGACGGCGTTGGCAAGTCGGCCAAGAACTCGACGGGCGAGATGTTCTTCTACCTGACGTCGCTGGACGCTGCGGCCCAGAACCTGCAGAAGGACGCGCGCGCCAGTGTGTCCATCACGCTCGCGCAGGAGGGCGAGCACGCGTGCAAGCGCGATGTCGAGGACCCGACGTGCTGGAAGCTCACGCTCATCGGACGCGTCGTGCCTGTGACCGATACCACGAAGTTGGAGTACGCGCTCGAGGCGCTCTTCTCCAAGTACGTTTCAGAAGGATGAAAGGAAGGACAGGGAAGGTATTCGTAGACTGACTTGATGGATGAATCGTGATTTGTAGGCACCCAGAGATGGAGACGTGGCCTCGCAACCACGGCTTCAACGCCTACGTGCTGCAGATCGATACGATGCTGCTGCTGGACTTCTACGGCGGCGCCAAGAAGATCACGGCTCAGGAGTACTACAAGATCCAGCTCGCGGACGACTAATGATGTCGCTAAAGTCGCAGTCATTTATAATCAATGGAGCAATGGCGTGTTTTGAGTAGTAGCATTCTTCTCTCGCGTTCTATCTATCCATTGCAATTGTGAATCAACGTAGTTCTACTGAATACGAAACCTCTCATTTCCACTTCTCTCTTCTAATAACTTCGTCCTTGGTGTCGTGTCTAGTAGGCCCACTGGGTCGTGAGCACGAGCAGCGGTGTGAAGCTGAGCCAAAACAGCACGTCCAGCTTGCCCCAGGTCGCCACGACGCCATCCGCTGTCGTCACTGTCCGGAAACCGCCAGCCATGCGCTTCTTGCTGGGCGTCTTGGGTCGCGGCGACGAGAAAAACAGCGCCATCCAGATCGAAAACATGACCACGAAGGCCAGGATCGGGAAGAAGACCTCGGGCGGCGGCGCGTTCGTGAACAGAATGCCGTGCGAGAACTTGACCCAGACCAGCACCTCAAAGCACGCGATCGACAGGATCATCCACGCGTTCTGGCCCAGGCGCCAGCAGTCCGGGTTCGTCAGGAACTCATAGTACTACACGCAAGACAAACAGCTCGTCCGTTAGACTCTTCAGCCCATAGAGTCGATGAGAGGAATCAAATGAACCACTGACCTCGGCGGCGCCCTGGATGCCGATCAGGAACATGAGTCCGAGGCGGTAGGCGTTGAAGTTGCTTTCCTTGGGGATGCTCAGCGTGTTCAGCAGGAAGAACGCGTTGAGCTCCACGACGAGACACACAATCAACGCAAACACGATCTACACAGTGACACAGATACGCGTAGAGATAAGTACAAACAGTAATCCACGGTCTCCTATCATGTAAATGGGTACATACCGAGCCGAAGCGCTTGAAGCTGGAGAAGACCTCCCAGTCGTACTGGGCCCAGCTGATGGGTGTGAACTGGCTGAGCGCGAAGAGGAACGCGCCCATCTTCTTCTCCTTCTTGCCCGACCAGTCGTAGATCTTAGTCTCAAAGTAGTGCAGCGTCACGCGGCCGAGGATCATGCCGAGCAGGTTGGCGCCCAGCAGATCCATGAACAGCGAGTCCCACCAGCACTCCTGGAAGTCCGGGATCACAAACTGCAGTGCGAGTTCCAGGAATTCGAATGCAATGCTCAGCACCCAGCAGAAGCGCCAGTCGCGGAACATACACATCTTGCCCCACCATCCCGTGACGTGGGCGATGAACCAAATGCTGGACACGCCGCGGTACAGCGTGCTGCTGTTGAGCTCACACTCGAGCTTGGCGCCCAGCGGCGTCATCTTCTTGACGGCACCGACCTCTGGGAAGAAGAACTGCATGCTCGTGATCGCGCCGCGGCGGTTCTGGACCGACACACCCACGAGCAGCAGCAAGTACACGACCGAGCAGCCGTGGACGATACGCCACACGCCTGGATGCGGCCGCACCATGAGCGAGTCACGTGTCTGCAGGAAGCAGTACACGAAGAAGATGAGCACGCCGGCGCTCATTCCTGTGCGCACGTTTTGCACGAGATCGTCTGAGTCGTGCGTGAACGAGTAGTACGACACGGCAAACACCACGCTGAGCAGCACGACGACCTGGCGCGGCTTCTCGCGGAACAATAGCATGTCTTCGACGGCTTCGTTGCCCTGCGCCGCGCGGAACATGTTGGTGCTGAGCGTCTCGAGCCGCGGACTCGGCATCATGGCCAGCGCAGGCGCCATGCTGGACTCCTGGCTCTGCTGGCGCGTGGCCATGCGCTTCTTGGCGCTGGCCCACAGCGCCTTCTCCACTTTGGCCTTGGTCGCCGGACTCACGAAGCCGTCCTCGCTCTCGCTGACCACGCGCTGGTTGGTGATGCGCTTGAGCTCGCGCTCGCTGCGCGTGTCGTCGTCGTCGGCGCTGCGGCGGCCGTTGGCGTGGAACGTGAGGTCGGGCACGTCCGCCAGCTCCATGCTGGGCTTGCGCCGCTGCCGCAGGAACTGCTTCTTGGTCATTGGGACGGCACGGGAGATTCGCGGCCCTTGCACTGTAGTACTCTGCGGAAGGGCGTCGTGTGCGTGTAGCTGAGGGACACGACGGCGGAGCGGAGCGGATGCGACCGGCGGATCGGCACGCGTATGAAGCGGACGAAACAGAGGACGCGACTTGGTCAGGAGGAGCGACGTACAGCCACAGACAGATTAAGCGTTGACCGGCGTGGTTGAAGGCAGAGCCGCCAGCGTGGCTGGCAGTCAAGGGATCAGGTTCAAGAAAGTACATACCGGTATCTGATACCTTCGACAATCTGAGCGGGATCAGTTGAAGCGGCGTGGTCACGAAGATAGAGCAGTCGACAGTATGCGCACGAGGATGCGGTGGCTACTGCTACTGCTAGTAGCTGCTATGGGAGCCATTCAAGTGGTTCTACAAGCCCAGGAGACCAATGCGGCGGTGCTCAAGAACGACTGCGTGCGAGTGTGTGGTGCCTACGAGACATGTGTGGTGGTGGACGGCGTGGAGGCCTGCGCCGTCAACTGCGGACCGGGCAGATGCAACGACGCCACGGAGGTCTGTGTGATCCAGGCACGAGCGTGTACGAGTTCACCGTGTCTTCCAGTCTCCGTATGTGAGCCCAAGTCGTCCCAACTGCAAGTGACGTTGCTTACGCTGAGTGAGGACGACTCGCCGTCGGCTGCGGCGTGTGCAAGACAGTGCCCCATGGCCAATGCGCCTGTGTGTGGTTCGGACGGGATGTCGTACACCAACCAATGCTTCTTCGAGCAAGCGCAGTGTATGAACGCGCGCCTGACGATCGCCTACACGCAGCTCTGCCTCGACGACGTAACCCTCAACGCCCAGTACAACCCAGCGCCTCCATCAACAACAGCATCTACAACATCAACATCAGCGTCCACTTTGATTGATGCTGCGAGCTGTGATGCGATCGTATGTGCGACAGTGGCAGACCCCGTGTGTACGTCGGTCGGCACGATGCAGAACCTGTGTTACTGGGCGAAAGCCAAGTGTCTCGACCCCAGCGTCTCGCTGGTGAAGCGAACGGCGTGTGACGCGAGTCCGCTCATGCCGACATGCCCCACCAACTGCACGGAGGAGTTCGTGCCTGTGTGCGGCTCCAACGGCCTGCTCTACGGCAACGAGTGCCTCTTCCGCATGGCGAAATGCGAGCGCCAGGCGTTTGCTGAGCTCACGCGCACGGATCTTTCCTACTGCGAGCAACAAGTCGGAGACTCTGAGGGTATGGCCAGCGACATCAGCGAGCTGCTTCTGGCGTCTGTAAGCTAGCGTAGTCCAATACAAAATGAGAAAGGCGACAAAAATCCCTGTATGTAGCCATCATGTTTTGGTTGAACATATGTATTGTACCCCAGGGTGGCACAATATGATAGACGCAAGTGGTGCACTCGCATCCGCATACTGAGCTCTTCATCTCTCGGGCTCCATTCCTCCGCTCTCCCTGTGACTCTGTAGCTCTCCACAGGCAGCTCAGCTACGCGCGTATCTCCAGTCCTAGTAGCCATGCAGTCGCTGTGTGTCAAGCGCCAGCGCGCGGTCGTCCAGTCCATCGCAAGCCGCATCCACTCGCGCGGTCTGCTCACGAATCTCTCGTTCCCACCACGCGAAAACGACCAGTGCGACGCCGTCAGCAGCGCCACAGTGCCTTCTCCTCCTCCGTTAGTCCCACCGCCAGAAGTCGCGTCGTCGTCCTTCAGTCGCGTGCCCAACGCGCCGTCCATGAGCGCAGCACAGGCTGCGCACTTCGGCAGCGTGCGTCGCGCCTGGCGTCCTCTACTCTCCAAACTGGGCTTCCTTCCTCGTCTGCAACGCGTCGCCCTTGAAGCCGCGTCGTTCTTCACCACACCACAAGAGATCGACTTCCATTTGCCTCTTAACTTCCATACAAAGTACGAAACCATGGAGCTATTGGGGGAAGGGGCCTTTGGGAAAGTACACCGCGTGATGGCCAAGCACCACGAGAGTGAACTGCTGCCGTTGGATCTCGCCGTCAAGATCATCCCCAAGGCTCGCATCGTACACCTCACAGACTACCAGGCGCTGCAGCAGGAAGGCCGGATGATGGTGCTGTTGGGCGGCACGCTCAACGTCGTGCACTTCTTTGGCGCCTACGAAGACGACGAGAGCGTCTACCTCGTGATGGAACACTGTGTTGGCGGCGACGCCTTCGCGAGACTCACACAGCAGCAGCAGCGGCCGCGTGAGGCGTTGGCTGCGATGTACATGGCCGACATCCTCCACGTCGTGTGGCAGTGTCACTTGCTGCGGATTCTCCACGGCGACCTTAAGCTCGAGAACTTTCTGTTTGCGGACGCCAAAGACACGTCGCCACTCAAACTCACGGACTTTGGCGGCGCGTCGTTCCTCAAAGACGACGAGCTGTTGTACGAAGTGCGAGGCACGCCGCTGTACACGGCGCCAGAGGTGCTGCTGCCGTCGAAAGGGTACTCGTTCCCGTCGGATATGTGGAGTTGCGGCGTGATTCTGTATCGGCTTTTGGCCGGACGGTTCCCGTTTGAAAGCCCGCTGCTAGACGAGAAGATCCTCCATGAAGAGATCGACTTTGAGTCGTCGCCGTGGCCGCAGATTTCACCGCAGGCCAAGGATCTCGTCCAGCTTCTGCTCACGAGAGACGTCGAGTCGCGGCTCACGGCCAAGCAGGCGCTGCAGCATCCGTGGATCGCGAGACCGCGTACGGAGCCCCAGGGCGTCTCGCCGTCCAGCGGATCCCCTCCGCTCAACGGCACGCTCGTGCAACGCCTGCAATTGTACCGGTCGCTCAACAGCTTCCAGCAGGCTGTGTTCACGGAGATCGCGGCGAGGCTTCCATTACAGGTGAAAGAGGACATCGTCGTGCTGTTCAGTGAGCTCTCTCGCCACGGCAGCTCCAAGGTCGGACTGCTCGAGTTCAGCGCGTACCTCGAGTCGGTGGGCTACAGAATCACGGCCGGCGAGGCCTCGAGCTTCCTCCATCGTCTGGATCTCAACGGCGACGGGCTATTGGCACTGGACGAGTTCTGTGCTGCGCTGCTGGACTGGTCTGTGATCCAGCGCCAGTCTCCTGCGCAGTGGAAGGCTGTTGTGCTCGAGGTCTTTGCGTCATTAGACGGAGACCATGATGGAAAGCTCAGTCTCGAAGACCTCGCGAAGATGGCGCCTTTCTCACAAGGCCAGGCGAGTAATAGTACGAGTAGCGTGAGCCACTCGTTCCGCAGCGATATGTGGCGCTGCTTCCAGCACGCGGATCTGGACGGCGACGGCGTGCTGGACGTGGACGAGTTCCAGGCCATGCTGCATATCCAACTGTGTGCGTATGAACACTACGCGCAGCGGCTCCAGTACTAACTAACTGAATCAATCAATCATAAAGAATCAGGATTTGGATTGGGATTGGGGGAATAACTTACGATAAAAAGGAGAATGCTAGACGACGATGCTCTTGCCGGACGTGAGGTTGAGTCCGGAGCGGCGCACTGGTCGGTTGAGCAGCTCGTTCATGCGGTCGAACGCCTGCTTGAGCTTGGACACTTTGCGTGGCTGGCTGTTGGCGTCGGGCGAGCGGCGGCGGCGGCGACTCGCGCTGCTGCTGCGGCTCGTGGACGTCAAGGCCGAGGCCGAGGCCGAGGCTGAAGTTGAGTGGGATACACTGGCGGGCGTCGGCGTGTCGAAGACGGAGGAGCCAAGCGACCGCGAGCTGTCAAACGGGTTGTACGACTCGTAGGCCGAGTTGAAGAACTCGGACTTGGACGTCTCCTGCCACTCGCTGCTCTCGCGCAACGTCGGGTACATGGCCGCGCTGTTGTTGTCGCTGCTGTCGTATTCGAATTCGTTCTCGAAGGAGCCGCGGTACTCGCTGAGGAAGCTCATGTTGTCGAGTACGACGTCGTCGTGGTTGAGGAACACGAGGCTCACGGGCTTCGGCGCGTGGAGCATGACCTTCTTGACCTCTCCGAGCGTGAGCTGCTGCACGGGGAAGCCGCCCACGAGCTTGAGCTCGCTGCCCAGACGCAGGTCGAGTGTCGTGTCGCCACGACTGCGGTCAGCCTTGATCTTAGTCACGAGGATCGCGCCGTTGCGCTTGCGCTTGAGCACGAACGGCAGCGACGACGCGCCGTCCCACAGCACCTCGGACGTGCGCGGCATCGTGGCTACGCTGCTCAATACGCTGGTGTCGGAGAAAGAACGCTGCATGAGGTCAGGTCGTCACGTTAAAAAAGACGTCGGGGACGTGGGCGCTTTCGCGGAATGGCTGGGGACGGCGGGCCCGCCGGAGTCCGGACAGACAGCATGAAGAGCGGGTGACCGAGGGCGACGCGGCGGGCGGCGGACGTGGCGCAAGGCGTGGCACGACCCAGAGCGAGAAAGAGGAAGAGCGGCGTCAGCGCCTGCATTACGGGGGCTTCCGTATTACTTCGCCATGCCACTGTGTAGTGATTTCAATTCGTTGATTGGCGTGACAGGCGGCGCTGGTGGGGGAGAGCTCGACTTGAAAACATGGGGAAATCCCATCAACAACCAACACCAACACCAACAAAAATCCAACAACAAAAATGTTGGAAGAAACCGTGACCAACAGAAGACGGAACATCAAAAACGAAAAGTTTTGTGATTCAGGCACCATCAAAACCACGATGGCCACAAGAAAGAGGTGGCGACGAAAAAAAGCGGCAGACTAGGCGACGTGACCTGGCTCTGCAAGACGTGCGCCTGGCACGACACAAGCGAACCCTAGCCCTTTTCGAAGGTGAAGTGTCAAGTCAGGAACCCTGTTAAAGAATATATTTCGCAAATAGATCGGTGGAGCTCAGTGAGAATTCGATCGGATCTCGGGTATCGTAACCTGTCATCCAAAATAATCTAGACCTGGGTTAACCCACTCTACTATCACACAGCTTGATTGGACTGCCGACGTCAGTGGAACTTTGACTCAGACCTCACATCGGGGAAACGCCGGCGAACCGGACCTCATACAAACCCGTCGCAACAGGGACAACATGCCGCAGCTTGTGGGCTTGGGCGCATTGGTCCCCGCATGAACTCGACACCAAGAGTCCTTTGCATTTTACTGTGTGTAAACATCCTCTTCTGATTGAGGCGACTTTTTCGTGCACAGCGGCTTCAAAGTCGGAAGTCTGTGGCTTGTCTTTGGATATTCGCGTTGCACACGCACACAACCTCACTTTCCACCAGGATCCTGTTGTAAATTTTGAACAAGGCACAACTTGTCACAGTCTTTTGACATTCCCCTTTTCCCCATTTGAAGCCAACGCCAAGCCCAAGCCCCTTCAACGTGAGCTGCTTGAAGGAACACAAGTTGGTGGGCTGCCCACAGAGGGAGGTCACAGTGAAGGCCCAACTAAGGACCTCCGTTAGGCTATCGTGGTGAGAAGTCTATGCCACCTCATGAAACTGGGGTCCTGGAGAGATCACTGCTCTCTGCGTTCAACTGTCTTCAGATACCGGTATCCGACGCTCCAACTATTGGTACTGTACTGCAGCTTGGTGTCGGAGTATGGACTCGTGGGGATTTCGAGCCTCCTCCGTACGTTTACGCGCGATGTTAGGATGATAATGGGCGGCTATCGGCACATTCGCAGGCACGTTTACCATGAAGATACCATGCGTATGAGGTCCCTCCTCTCATTGGATTCTAAACCGTTTCGTGCGTGGCGACTCGCCATTCGATTGCTGTCCAAAATTCAGAATGTATCCGAGTATTGACGCCACTCATCAACCAGCATTTAGGCCACTGTATTAGCAATATCTACGCACTTGAAGTTTCGAGATTAAGTACCGGTAGAATATCGGTTGTGTGCCCAACTACTGGTATCCTACCGGTTTATTTATCCTTCTTTCGTTTCGGCGCAAAAGACCCCAAGCAACAACGGGGAACAAGCGCATCGATCGCCGCTGTCGACGACGCGCTCTTCCACGCCGCACGCTGCGCATCACTGCATCAAGGACCCTCGAGAAGCTGCACAGTCATAGGCAACCTCTCTAGGCTGCTTTTGCGCGTGAGAACGAGTTTTTGCGACCCTGTGAAGCGTCCAAACGAAACCATTTTGCGCGTGTCACCATGAGTGACATCCCTATCAAACTCGGGCCCTACCGCCTCGGAAAGACGCTCGGCATCGGTTCATTCGGCAAAGTCAAGCGTACGTGTATCATTTTGTGTGCGTGGTGCTGGCGATTTACGTGGAATTTAACGATAAATTGACGACAGTCGCCGAGCATGAGGTTACGGGCCACAAAGTCGCCATCAAGATCCTGAACCGCAACAAAATCCGCAGTTTGGACATGGGCGAGAAGGTGCGACGAGAGATCTCGCTGCTGCGCAAGATGCGCCACCCGCATATCATCCGTTTGTGCGTGATTGCTGCTGCGAATAGCCGCCGACTTGGGGAGAAACATCAGAGCGACTGACTGATGTTTCGTGGTTGTGCTGTCGACATGTTGGATACGCGATTAGGTACGAGGTGATCGACACGCCCACCGACATCTTCATGGTGCTCGAGTACGTTGCCGGTGGAGAGCTGTTCGACTACATCGTGTCCAAGGGCCGGGTGCGTAACCTTGTTGGCGGTTGATGTGTAACCCCTCGCTCCATCAATCAGTGATGCTGACTATTTGATGTTGACATTTGATGTTGACCAGTTGGCCCCGGAGGAAGCGCGTCACTTCTTCCACCAGATCTTGTCGGGTGTCGAGTACTGCCACTTCCACCGCATCGTGCACCGTGATCTCAAGCCCGAGAACTTGCTGCTGGACGCCGACAACAACGTCAAGATCGCCGACTTTGGTCTCTCCAACATCATGGTGGACGGCGACTTTTTGCGGACATCGTGTGGATCCCCCAACTACGCGGCCCCTGAAGTCATCTCCGGAAGCCTGTACGCGGGACCAGAGGTCGACGTGTGGTCGTGTGGCGTGATCCTGTACGCGCTGCTGTGCGGCAGCCTGCCGTTCGATGACGAGAGCATCCCGAACCTGTTTAAGAAGATCCGAGGCGGCATGTACTCGCTGCCGTCGCACTTGTCGGAGCTTGCGCGCGACTTGATCCCGCGGATGCTGGTCGTCGATCCGATGAAGCGCATCACGATCCAGGAGATTCGGTACGTTTCAGTAGTACTTTGTGCGTCGTGGGGTACAGTTCTGATAGTCATGACATGTGATGCGAAATTGCAGACAGCACCCGTGGTTCCAGCAAGATCTGCCGCCGTATCTGCAGAATCCACCAGAGGTGGTGGAGAAGGAGGTATGTTGTTGTTAGTGACGAGGTTGTCTACGAAGGGAGCTCACACTGACCTATGATGGATGGTGATGTTTACAGATCTTCAAGATCGACGAAGAAGTGCTGGAGAAGGTGCTCGCGTTGAAAACGTCGACGCCCGTGAGCCGCGAGCAGCTCTCGGCGCTGTTGCATCGCCTCGAGAACCACCCATTGCGTGTCGCCTACGACTTGATCTTGGATCACAAGAACGCCAAGATCCGTGTGGACGGTGAGAACGAACAACTACTCTGCTCAAGACGTGTTGTGCGTGGTGGCTGACTCTTGTTCTTGAATGGTAGAACTTCGTGACGTGCGTTTGGCGCCAAGCCAGCCCAAGACGTTTGCGCCTAGTGAACCAGGGACTCTCCTCCTTCCAGGCCGTGGCCCGATCCCCATGGCCGCCTCGCCACTCGTGACTCCGTCCGGGATGATGGACCCACGGCAGTTTGGTGGCCGAGCAGTTTTCCCTCATCAGCAGCAGCGTCTACATCCTAGTGGAGGTCTCAACGGCGCCTCGTTTGGGGAGGGCAATCCTGACGGCGCAGGCGCTGCCTGCATTCCAGCTGCCAAGCGTCGAAGATGGTACTTGGGCATCCAGTCCAAGAAAGAACCAGCCCACGTCATGTCGGAAGTATACAAGGCGCTGCACGTGCTCCAGTTCGACTGGAAAGTCGTGTCGCCGTATCGCGTCAAGTGTCGATGGCAACCTGCAGGCACGTCTGCACAGGACCAGCAGCCGTCGCCAAGTGCGGTCAAGATCGGCTTGCAGTTATACAAGGTGCAGCAGCACATTTACTTGCTGGATTTCCAAAAGCTGGACGGCAACGCGTTCACGTACATGAATCTCTGCGCGCGCATCATCACGGAGCTCAAGACGCTGTCGGGCTTGCGACCAGTGCCGAATATGGTGGATCCTCGCTTCGGATTGGAGCAGGGCGGCGGATTAGGAGGCCCCACAGGCATGCACGGACACCCTGGCGCCATGCACATCCCGCAGCAGCACTCAGGCAGCCACCCACAGATGCACTAGGACCCAGTCACACGCTTGAAGATACCGCGAATACGTGAGACCGTGATAAAGACCAAGAATACAGGACGAGTTTGCCCCTACATTCGAGATTCTCGATCACACAAAAACGTTTGTACAATTGCTACTACTCATCAAATGATCTCCTGCTCCAGCGAGCCACTGGCACTGGCGCTGCCGCTGCTGCTCTCTGCCTGGGGCTGTGAGTGGAGACCACCAGAAGAAGCCGCAGCAGCGGCAGTCGCGTCGATCGTCGTGGTCGGAACTGCAGCTGATGAGGCTACAGAGGCGACAGGCGGCTGTGTGTGGACTCCGGCAGCTACCGAGTCGACAAGGCTTCTTCGCTGACGCAGGACGCTGCCGCTGATCGCGTTGCTGGCTGGTGAAAGTAGAAACAGCATCGAATGCAGCAACGACAGGTCCTGGTCGGCGCTGAACTGGGCAGTAGTCTGCTCCATTGGCGCCTCCACCACGAGACAGTTGACCTGCACGGTGCTGGCGTGGAGCTCATTTGCCAGTGCCGTCGTCATGGTCTCGACCACGGAGCTCACTCTACATTTGGGGAAAAGACATGGGTCAGTTCCCACACAGAGTAAGTGTGCGTGTATAGAAGTCAAGTACCCGTTGTCGGCCTGTGTGTTCATGTTGATGATCGCTGCGCGGCGAGTGCGCTGCATACATGTCCCACTGAATACCTCGCAGATTGCGCGCGACCGGCTCCTGTTGTAGTGCAGCAATCACACGAGTGAGCAAGGCGTTTACATCAAAGACACACTCATGGCAATGGTATCACGTACTTGCTCGTCGCCTGTGGCTCGTCGGCGTCTCGCTTGGCAGGGTCTTGAGCCACCGTGATCTCGTCGCTGGCTTGGTCCACGTAGTTGATGAGCAAGTCGACGTGCTCAAACTTGGCGGCGATCGAGCGGCTCCACTCATCGATCTGCGCGCGCGTCTGGAGAGAGCAAAACAGCGGCAGCATCACGCCACGCGGTGGCTCCACGCCCTCCATCGCGTGGAACTGCGCGAGGTAGCTGGTCGCGAACGCCTCCATCGTGTTCAGCTCCCTATAAACAGCAGCATGTAACCATCAGAGATCAAGGCCGTCAGAACATGTCGACCATTGAGATGCCAACGTACGCGAATGTGATGAGGACGTTGGCGCCCAGAAGCCACAGGTTGGTGGCCGCCCGTGCGACGACAGCATTCTCGCCTCCAGTTATCACGATCTACGCATCACAACATCACAATTAGATACAACTCGCACATAGGCCAGGAGATAACGGAGTACGCACCATCTTGTTGGTGAGGATGGATCGCCACTGCGTGAACGCCGCTGGTCCGTGGTACGAAAGCAGGGACGCATGCAGCAGCGAGCTGCGTAGCGTCGCCTCACACTGCGGCTCTGCTTCCTCCTGCGACTGCGACGCCATCACCGGCGTGCTCGCCTCACTGCCGTCTCGTACTGTAGTAAAAACCTGAGACTTGGCTCGCTTGCGTCGGTTGTGTTCATCGTCCCCATCCTTCTGACCGCCCACGACCTCCAGCGGCTTGACCTGGTACGGCGTACCCGCCACCGCCATCGCAGCCACGGCCGCTGCTGCCGTAGCCGACGCCGGCATCATGAAGTCCTCCTGTCCGAACGCGCGCTTGTGGCTCGCGTGATGACTTGCGTCTCCCAGCGGCTGCATGTGGCTGTACAGTCCGGCGCTGATCTCATTACGGACGTTGCATCGGCCTTCGCGCATGTCCTGCAGGAAGATCTGCACGGCCAGATCGCCGTCCGTCTCGCGCTTCTGCTTGAGCAGCAGCATGAACTCGGGGTGCTTGCTCATGAGGTGGTTCTCGATGCGCCCGCGGCGGCAGTTGACGCGGCTCCAGATCTTGAGCATCTCGCGCGTCGAGTTCGGATCGTCGCACAGCATACACACGATCACATCACGTGCAGCGGCGTCGTCCACTGGCTTGCCGTCCTCTCCCAACAAGTTCGCGGCCTTGAGTGCCGCGACGCTGGCGGCGTCCAATGCCGAGTCGGAAAGTATTTTCTCCATGATGGGCAGCGAGTGGAGCCACCGCTTCTGGAAGGTGAACACGCGCTTGCGACTGGCGTTGTTGGCACTTGCATTGGCTCCTGTGGAGCTGCCGTTTGTACCAGTAGCAGTGTTGGCTTGGTCGTTGCTGCTCGTGGGACTGGCAGGCTCGGACACGCCCTGGCTCGAGTCCTGGGTCTGCGGACGCGGCGACGACGTGGTTACCACGCCCGAGACGGCAGTTACAGCAGTATGAGTACATGCGGAGGACGCAGTGGCTGGCGGACGCTCGGTGGCGGCGCCAGGCGCGGACGCATGCGCCGTCGGCGGCGTGGATTCGCTCATCATTTCCGTCGGTCGTTGGCGCCTTTAGGAGCTCTTCACGTTGTGCCGCGTCGGCGGTACACATGCGTCCGACCCAATCACCCGACGAGATTCAAACCGGGAAGAAACCACCCAATCACCCATAATATGAGAAGCGGAAGAACACTGGGTGATTGCGTCTCAATAGAGCGCCCTGCTTGACACCCAGCACGACTTGGGAAGCTTTCCCTTGGAGAGTGATGGTCGGTTGAGAATGATGGTGGCGGCAACTTGCTGTGTCATGTTGGACGAGCGTTTCTACAATGTGAATATGCCGGATATGTATTTACACAGGTTGTAAGTACATCTTCAAACAGCAATGTTGCCGCGCACAAACTTAAAGCTTCCCATGACATGCAGGATGACAGGTATCGGCTAGCGTGGGGCGGTTCGATATTTGCGCTTGGAGCATACAAACACCAAGTGAAACTGGAGTTGCCGCCAGCTCCGACAGGGCTTCTATTCGGGTGGGGGGCGCTGCCCATAGCCTGAGCCTGAGGGGCTTTGTTTCCTCCCCCTTTTTTCTACAGCAAGTTGCCCCAGAAAAGAAAAGGAAACAAACCGGCCTGCCAGTATTCTCCTCTCCGCCGGCGCGTTGTTCTCCGCTCCGCTGTTCTCGCCTCCCCCGTTCCCCCCGACACCTCTCTCTCCACGATGGAGGTGATGGCATTAGCAGCGCTCGCGGCGCAGTCCTATGAAGAAACTACAACTTCCCCGGCGGTCCGCTCCCCCGCCACGGTCAAAGCGGAGCCAGAAGGGGAGCCGACGCTCCCCTCCTCCTCCCCCTCCTGCTCCCCTTCCTCCGCAATGAAATCAGAGGAGGATGACAAAATGGCGATCGTCGGCAACAACGACGTGGAAATGGAGTGCGACGAAGAAGCCGCCGATGCGCATGAGCTGGACGACGAGTCTAACCAAGAGGAAGAGGAGGAGGAGGAAGAGCCCCACGCGCGAGACTACAAGACTGATCGCCACGGACGACTTAACCAGGATAGACTCCGCTCCTTAGACCCTGCGCCCGTGCGGGAGTACCCAGAGGAGTTGGCGTCCGCCGCTGCGACCTCCTCCTCCTCCTCCTCTTCCCCCTGGGCTTTGAGCTCCTCCTCTCCTCAGTGGCCGAGCAGCTCCAAACGCAAGCGGTTAGACGCCGAGTCCTCGTCTTCCTACTCCTCCAACCGTATCATGATCGACGGCATCGACATGGGCAAGCCGCTCCCCTCTTCCACCAAGCGCAAGGGGAGCAGTGACTTCCTCCGCAAGGGCCAGTGGACGCCCACAGAGGAGCGGCTCGCTCGCCTGCTCATCGAGGCCTTTGAAGAAGGCTATCTACCCATCTTCACGGGCATCCGTCTGCGTGGGTACTTGGCCGTGCAGCTCCAGTGTGATCCCATGCGGATCTCCAAGAAACTGTGCGCCGGCACGATCGACGGCAAGAAGATCCCGAAGAACTACGGCCAGAAAAAGTTTAGACTCCGTAAGAAACTCCTGTGGGACCGCGAGCAGGCCGGCCGCATCCTCGCTACATTAGAGAGACTCACGCGTGAGCTGTGGGCCGAGACGGGCATCCCTCTGCCGTCGTACTTGACGCTGTCCAGCACGCGCAGTCTGTGTCCAGAGGAAGAGCTTTTGCTCACGGGCTGTGTATCAGAAGGCCGCAGTAGTAAGAGCAGCCCCGTGAAGAAGCTGTCGCCGCCGGCCAACAAGTCCAAGAAGCAGAAGAACGGCGTGGTGTTCCCCATCATTTACCTGAATTTGTCCAAGAAGACCAAGCAGAGCTGCTCGGGCAAGAACTCGTACGATACGGCGGTGCGCCAGTACGGCTTTGAGAGTCCGTACGCTGAGAGTGAGGACGGATCTGTCCAGGCAGTGGGCTATCCGTCGCGTCGAGTGCGTGGCCACAACAGTAATAACAGTGACAGCGACGCCGCGTCCACGACCAGCAGCTCGGATGAAGGCGGCGTGCCGCAGCCAG
Organism: Pythium coloratum; assembly: GCA_023337545.1. NCBI lineage: Eukaryota > Oomycota > Peronosporomycetes > Pythiales > Pythiaceae > Pythium > Pythium coloratum. Next base: position 16,474 of record JAADXE010000346.1, read on the forward strand.
TGCGAGTGGACGGCGAGTCCTTACAAGCCGCGTACGATCTGCTCAACCTGCAGCGCCGCAGCACGTCGCCCGTGTCCTCCTCACGCAGCTCCACGCCGTGTCCGTCATCGCCAGCGGCCAAGCGAGCGAGGAGGGAGGTTGAAGATGAGGAGGAGGAAGAGGAGGAGTTGTCCCCTGTCCGCAGACGCTTCGTGTCGACGCCTCCGTCGTCAGCATCCTCACAGGCCTCAGGTAGCGTACCCATTCGTTCGGCGCCCACCAAGCCCACGATCCTGAGGCAACAAGCCCCCACGGTGGTGTCCTCGTGATTGCCCGCGGCGGCCGTGGATCTTCCTCCTTGTTCGTCCATCGACCTGTCCAACGTGTAGTAGTGCATCTCCGTACGTGACCCTCGTAGTATCAACCTTCAACAACCTCCAGCTCGTCATCACCGTCTCCAGCACCCTACCTGCCAATGAAGGATGCACGTGTAATGAGCCTCTATAGTATAATTTCATTTATCGGAAGAGTTGCGTTCGTTGACGAAAGCAAAAGCGGTGTACGTACGGTATCATACGTACGGTGCGTTGACAGCCATTGGTGTGTGTACTTTCTAGGATTCGTGAGTCAAAAGCTATATGACGGATCACCGTATCATGGGCATTCCAAACATAGCTTTCCTCCGTTTGGAGATGGTTCTTAGGCAGTTGATGCCCACAAACTCGTGTCAAGGACTGCGGAAGGCGTTGCTGTTTGCTCAGCAGCTCAATCATAACCAAAGACGCCTCCACTAGACCCTCAATCAGCCCCAGCTCATCACGATGACCCTCACGACGGCACCGACCACCAGCCTCCCACGCACGCTGCCACTGCGAGTGGTGACCGACGGCACAGCGGAGGAGAAGCGCAGTGCGTCCCCCGTCAACGGAGAGGTCGATCCCGCCACAGGCTACCACCAGTGCTCACCGACAAGTGATGGTGAGTAGACAACAAGTCTACTAGTCTGGACACACAAACTGCCTCTTATGTTTTCGCTCTGTCTGTAGACGAACGCAGTGCGCTGATCCAAACAACCAATGAGCTTGAGCCTCTAGACGACGCCACGCCTGCGACGATTACGTTCGCGATCCAGCGGTTGACGACCCACGAGGATTGGCTCGAGCAGCACGAGGTACGATGATGATGGCCGTCATTCTAACGGAGACCGTGCCGTTTTGACTCACAATCATCCACACAGGCGATCACCGTGCTGCGTCAGAGCGTCGTCCACCACCGTGTGCTTCTCACAGACGACCACATCCTCGCGATCATCCCTGCGCTCATCTTTGCCTGTGATAATCTTCGCTCGGCTCTGTCCAAGAACGCGCTGCTGGCGTTGGGCGAGTGCTTCGAGTACCTCTCCAGCGACAGCTTCACGTCGCTTCTATTATGCCCGCCGCCAGGAGCTCTCGTGGACGTGCTGCTGCGTCGTGCGACCTGTGAGAAGCGTTTCCTTCGCGACGCTGCGGCTGACGGCGTGGACAAACTCATCCTGCATCTGGCCAGTCCATCTCTGATCGGCTGCGCGTCCAGCTACGCCGCCAACAAGAACGCCAAGATCGTGGCCATCGCGTCCAAGATCATGGCCCGCAGCTTCTCGCGGCTCAAGGAGCTGCAACTCTGGGACGTCGAGCAGTTTGCCAGTGGCACAGACATGCGATGCGTGTACGAAGCACTCGCCAAGTTCCGCGCAGGCAAAGAGAGTGCAGCAAGAGCCGAGAGCATGGCGAGTCTGCGGCTGCTGGGCGAGTCGCTGGGCAAAAAGAGATTCGAGACTGCGCTGACGGAAGCGCTGAAAGACCAGACGCACGCAGTGGCGTGTATCGTGACCGAGGTCTTTCCTTCTGTGAACGCTGCCTTGCCGCAGGGCCGTCGAGGCTCGCTCAAGGACCGCATGCTCCAGCAGCACAAGCCCAGCAGCGAGTAGCTACCATAGAAAACTGCTAAAAAACTAATCGCATAGCTGAGCTAGACGCAATGAGGGCTTCATGTTGAGTTGTTTACGAGTTTTCGAATGAAGAGTTCTGCCCGGGGGCAGACTGACTGGACGTGGTGCTTAGTGGGCCTTGGTCTGGTTCGCGACGCCGGCGATGCGCGCCTTGATCTCCTCCTGGTTGCCCACGTAGCGCGCCGTGAGTGGCGAGATGGCGTCCTTGTGCGGCACTGGCTTGAAGTTCTCGTCCAGGTCGTACACGAGCGGCACGCCCGTAGGGATGTTGAGGCCCGTGATCGTGTCCTCCGAGATGTTGTCGAGGTGCTTGACCAGCGCGCGCAGGCTGTTGCCGTGGGCGGCGATCAGAACCTTCTTGCCGGCCTTGATCGACGGGATGATCACGTTCTCCCAGTACGGCACGACGCGGTCGCCCGTCGTGGCCAGCGACTCCGTGAACGGCAGTTCCTCCTTCGGCACGTCAGCGTACTTCGGGTCGTTGCCTGGGTAGTACTCGCTCGTGGCGTCGCACGCTGGCGGCGGGATGGCGTAGCTGCGGCGCCAGACCATGACCTGCTCGAGGCCGTGCTTCTCGACCGTCTCCTGCTTGTTCAGGCCCTGCAGCGCGCCGTAGTGGCGCTCGTTGAGCTTCCACGAGCGGATCACGGGGATCCACATGCGGTCCGTCTCCTCCAGGATGTTCCACAGCGTCTTGATGGCGCGCTTGAGCACGGACGTGTACGCCAGATCGAACTGGAAGCCCGCGGCCTTGAGCACCTGGCCGGCTTCGTGGGATTCCTTCTCGCCCGTGGCTGACAGCGGCACGTCGTGCCAGCCCGTGAAGCGGTTGTCGACGTTCCACTGGCTCTCGCCGTGGCGGATCAGCACGAGCTGGTACTTGGCAGCCATGATATTCGTAAGGTTGAGAAAGGCGACACGAAGGTCGGGTGTGGTTAGACTTTAGACTTGTGCGGTCGGCGAGGAGATCACGAATGACGAATGCCGCAGAGCCATGCGAGCCGCAAACATGGTCTAAAGTCTGTCGAAGCAGCCAGAGAGGGAAGGAAGCGACAAGGATGACGCAGCGGCGTCGAAGTGAGCCAAACATATATACGTTTGTAGAGGTCTTCACGCCGATTGGCTGAGAATATTGTGCTCCCGTGCCGCGTCACGTTTTGTGTGGCTGAAGAAACCTGAGTCTCGTAAATACGTGTTGGTTGCCAAAACACTTTTTACACCTGTGAACTTGAAGTCACAAAATCCAAAAACATGGATTTGTTTTCAGAAAAATGAGAATTCTTCGGTGAGAAAGGCAACACAATCAAAAGAAGACAGGAACGCCAGGCCTTGACGGCCGTTTGGGGTGAGAAGCACTTCAATTCCTACATCCTACATCATGCATCCTACTATGCAACATATAGAACTACTACACTACACTTCACATGCATGTGTGCGACGGGATCAAAGTCCTGTGCATCGCACGAGTGGCTCACGGCCAGAAAGGCTGCAGATTCGCCTGCACCTTTGCTCAGCATCATTCAGACGCAGTGGCCGCCAGCACGACCGAATCTTCTTGCGGCTGCGTGTCCGTTCAGACACTGGGATCGATCTTGGCCGTCTTCTTGTGGGACGCCAGTGGAGTTGGCGTGGTCTCGCATCCAATCGTGCTCTTGACTGCGGCAAGTCGGCTTCGGTGCTTGCGGTTCTGGGCAGCCAGGAAGAGCTTGGCATTGCGCCGCGCGTCGGCCTTCTGCTGCGACTGCGGGTTCGTCGTACAGTCCGGTGGGATCGATCCCTTAACGGTCGCCATTCGACGGCGATGCTCGCAGTTCTTGGCGTCGCGGACCTGGAGGCCGAGAAGGCGCAGCGCCTCGCGTTCGATCTCACGCGTCGAGCGCGTGTGCGGCTTGTTGTTGTTCGAGTCCAAGCGCGTCAGGATGTGGGCGTACTTCTTGGTACGCGGTCCGCTCAGCATGGCGAACATGGCCGGCTCCGTCTGGTAGAACAGCGGCTGCAAAGCGGCGCTGGTCCAGATCTTCAGACGGATCTCCGTCGGCTGGCCACTGAGGCCTTCATTTTCATCGCGATCCGCGGCGCTGTCGTCCTCGGACTCGAAGTCGCTCGCCTCCGTGAGAGAGGCGGTAGATGCAGTGGACTCGATGGAGTCACTACGGATCATGCGCGTCTGCGCCGCAGACTTCTCCGTAGAGAAGTCGGGCTCAACGCAGATCTCCGGTGAGTCATGTGACTTGTTCGTCGTCTGTTCGCCTCTGATCCACTCGCGCGCAAGCGTCACAGCGGCTTTCACGAACTCAACGATCGCGCGCACGGGGAAGGTGATCCAGGACAGCATCGTGGTGATGATGCGTGGGCTGGTTGGTGGTCGAAGGGGGGTGACTTGAGGTGGGTTCTGGCAGTCGGGTTTGGTGACGGCTGCGTTCGTAGCTCTGCGTTCTTCGTGGCGAATTGCAGAATGAGCTCTAGCCTTGGTCCTCCATCGCTGTAAGATACAGGAGCTCTTGTGGGTCGATACTGTAGCCCCTGGGCTTCTCTCGGTTTCTCTTGTTGATAGGTTCCATCTTGTCTCTCGTTCCTAGTCGATGGCCATCTCCCGGCCGATCCGCTGAACTGGTAGTAATAGACGGAAGACCCGTAGCTCAGTGAACTCGCTACCTCCGTCTCGCATCCATCATTGACCGCGGTGTCTGCATGCGAGTACAGAGCGGCGACGCTACTGATGGCCGGCGTTCCAAGGGCGTTGGGGAAATTGCATCTTCGCCATTGAACATTTTGGCTGATGAAGGGCTTTTCGGGATCGGCCAAAAATGCAGTTTTTTGGAAGACTTTTACTGTAGTTTACATGAAATATAACTGATACAGGATTTTTTGGTAGAACACTCTACTGACGTGTCATTCTAATAAAGTATAAGTGACATGTCACTATCATAATCCGGATTCTGAACGAACGCCAACTTTGCCAAAACCGGCTTCTCGAAAACGATTTTGCCGAAAAATGCCGATTCACGAAGTCGGGGATACAGCGCGAACACGGCCTGAATGACCTTTGCGCGAGCTTGCTATTTCCGATATTTCTGGAGAAACCTAAATATTCGGAAACGAAACAACCTAAAACAGTTATCGACAGTCGCCAAAAATGTCGATAATTCCTCGATATTGCGCTCGTGCATTTTGGCGCCAACCGCGAAAAGCGCCGGAGCAGCAGAAAGCACAACTAAATAGATCGATCGCCATGGACTGGGACACCGGCCGCGTGTCCTCTATGGGCATGGAGAGCGCGTCCGTCGTGGCGGCGCGCGACGCCTCCGACACGTCGCCCATCGCGATCCAGAAGCGGCTGCTCGAGTTCCTGCGCAACTTCCGCGTGGGCCCGATTTTCTACTACCGTGAGCAGCTCATCGCCAACTTCCGCCGCAACAGCTACTACTTCACGCTCAACCTGACGCACCTATCCACCTACGACCAGCTTCTCCAGGATCTGATGCTCAAGAACCCGAAGGAATACCTGCCGCTGCTGGAAAACGCCGCCAAGGAGATGCTCGCGTACTTGCTCGTGCTCAACCGCAGCGACGCGCAGTACGACGCCGCGAACGAAGGCGAGGCGAATGAGCCGGTCAACACCAAGGCGCTGCCCGACATCCAGGTCATGCTCACGAGCGACCAGTCGCCCGTGCCGCTGCGCCACGTGCACGCGCAGGAGATCAACAAACTGGTCAAGGTGCCCGGCATCATCATCAGCGCCACGCGCGTGCGCACCAAGTGCGTGGCCGCGACGCTGCGCTGCAAGAACTGCGGCAACACCAAGCGCGTCGCGGTCTCGGGTATGGGCGGCATCAATATCCCACGCGTGTGCGACCGCAACCGCGACGACGACCCGGCGGGCGACCCGTGTCCACAGGACTCGTACATCATCGTCCCCGACCGATGCGACTACGTCGACCAGCAGACGCTCAAGCTCCAGGAAAACCCGGAGGTTGTTCCGACGGGTGAGATGCCGCGCAACCTGGCGCTGATCGCGGACCGACACCTCGTGGACCGCGCGTCGCCTGGTACGCGCGTGTCGGTCGTCGGTATCACGAGCGTCGTGAACGCCGGCACGCGCCAGGTCGGAGCCGTCGCCATCCGACAGCTCTACTTGCGCGTCGTGGGTATTGAGGTACGTTTGTTTAGTACCTTCCGATTGGATTTGCATGTTGTTGATTGTTGTATTGGATTGTTTAGATTGACGAAGAAGGTGCCGGCCGTGCCAAGTCTACGTTTTCGCCGGCCGAGGAGGAGAAATTCCATGAAATGGCGCGTGATCCAGATCTGTACCGCAAGCTTGCGAGCAGCATCGCGCCATCCATTTACGGTGACTACACGGTCAACATGAAGAAAGCCATCGCCTGTTTACTCGTGGGCGGCTCTCGGAAACGGCTACCCGACGGAATGATCGTACGTCCAGCAATGACTGTCTCGGATATGACAGGCTTTTAGTGATCCCTAACGAAGTGACTTCTTGTCTGTAGCTTCGAGGTGACATCAACGTGCTTCTGCTGGGAGATCCGTCAACGGCCAAGAGTCAGTTCCTCAAGTTCACCGAGAAAATCGCACCTGTGGGCGTGTACACGTCGGGCAAGGGCAGCAGTGCTGCTGGTCTCACAGCGTCTGTGATCCGAGATGCCAAGGGCGAGTTCTATCTGGAAGGTGGCGCCATGGTGCTGGCCGACGGCGGCGTCGTGTGTATCGACGAGTTCGACAAGATGCGAGAATCGGATCGTGTGGCGATCCACGAAGCCATGGAGCAGCAGACGATCTCCATCGCTAAGGCCGGTATCACGACCATTCTCAACTCGCGTGCGTCCGTCCTGGCGGCTGCCAACCCGGTGTTCGGTCGCTACGACGACATGCGCAGTGCCTCGGAGAACATCGATCTCATGAGCACGATTCTGTCGCGTTTCGACATGATCTTCATCGTGCGCGACATCCAGGACGACGCGCGTGATCGGCAAATGGCTGCCCACGTCGTGCGTATCCACACCAACGCTCAGTCGGCCACCACCAACATCAACAAGCCAGATGTGGGCGACGAGCGAGCCGGTGAATTCGAGCCGTGGCTGCTCAAGAAGTTCATCACGTACTGCCGCACGCGCTGTGCGCCGCGGCTCTCCGTTGGTGCCGCGCAGGCCCTGCAGGACTACTACGTGGGCGTGCGTGACGACGTGCGCCGCAACAACGGCGGCGAGACCACGATCCCCGTGACGGTGCGTCAGCTGGAGGCGCTCGTGCGCATCTCAGAGTCGCTGGCCAAGATGAAGCTCCAGAACGAGGCGTCGGCCGAGCACGTGCGAGAAGCAATCCGCCTGTTCAGCGTGTCGACCATGAACGCCGCCAAGGACGGCGGAACGCAGGGACTCTTCGGCGCGTTCCACGAGAAGGCGCAGGAGGTCGAGCAGAGCATCAACCGCACGCTGCGCATCGGCGCGCGCGTCGAGACCAGCGCGCTGTACAGCCGCCTCGAGGCGCAGGGCTACAACCCGAACGCGATCCAGCGTGCCATTCGCGCCATGGTCCAGAAAGGCGCACTTCGGCAGCTCAACCAGTACAAGTTCGTATCGCGCGTGAAGTAGACAGTTAACATCTGATAAAAACCGACAGGTTTGAAAGTTACAAATTTGGGTCTGTTGGAAAGATATATTTTGCGTAATCTTTCCACATCCTGAATGAAAGATTGCGTCGCCTCTGTTTCACCAGATGATCCAATCCGAAACAACCTGGCCAAAACATCTGGTCCTCAACTCCGGAGCGGGTTCGTCGCCCATCATCCAACAAACCCGACCAGCTTACCCAGCCCATCGTTTATACTTGCTATCCTTGACAATTCGGGTGGTCTTGCGGGTTTCACCTGGTTTTACAAACCCACCACCTCAACCCGGCCTGTGGATGACGCACTGTGGATCTGCGGCTCCTGAAACCCAAGCACCATTGCTTTCTGGTGTGGAGAGCGAGCTGCCTGTCCCCCAAGCACCAAAGCAAGCGTCTAAAGTCTAACGCGCAAACAACCAACACGTTTTAGACGCCTCACTTCCAGATTCGCTCGGCGACCCCCAAGCACGAAGAGTTCATTTCCAACTCTTCCTCTTCATCGTCACGATGATGTTCCGCCGTCTTGTGACTTCCGCTGCTTCCGCGGCTGCCGCGCCCACGCGCCGCCTGACGGCGCTGCGCCGCTACACGGTCCACCACGAGGCCTACAAGAACCCTCGCAGTGAGAAGTTCTCGATGACCAAGATCGTGGCGACCATCGGCCCGTCGTCCGAGTCGCCAGAGATGACGCAGAAGCTCACGGACGAAGGCCTGCGCATCATGCGCATCAACTTCTCGCATGCTGAACACAGCGAGGCGCTCATGCGTATTGACAACCTGCGCGCGTGCCGTGGCGTCCACTGGAGCGACAAGCACAACTTCAACCTGCGCTCCGTGCTGCTGGACACCAAGGGCCCGGAGATCCGCACGGGCAAGATGCGCGACGGCAAGAAGATCCGTCTCGAGGCCGGCAGCCACATCGTGCTCACGACCGACGAGGCGTTCCACACGGACGGCACGTCCGACAAGATCTACGTCACGTACAAGCAACTCTCGCACACGGTCAAGGTGGGCGACACCGTGCTGCTGTCGGACGGACTCATCCGCCTCACGGTCGTCGAGGTCACCAACGACACGGACGTCAAGTGTCTGATCCACAACACTGAGGAGATCGGCAACCGCAAGGGCGTCAACCTCCCAGGCTTGATCGTCGAGCTGCCCGCTCTGTCGGAGAAGGACAAGGAGGACTTGGACTTTGGCGTCAAGAACGACGTGGATTTCATCGCGGCGTCGTTCATCCGCAAGCCAACGGACGTGCTCCAGATCCGCTCGTTTGTGGACGAGTGCATCAAGAAGTACCACCCAAGCGGGTACATTGCGCCAAAGATCATCTCCAAGATCGAGAACCTGGAAGGAATCCAGAACTTTGACGCGATTCTCGACGTCTCGGACGGTATCATGGTCGCGCGTGGCGATCTCGGTGTCGAAGTGCCACTGCAGAAGGTGCTGACGTACCAGAAGCACATGGTCGAGAAGTGTAACGCGGTCGGTAAGCCTGTGATCGTGGCCACGCAGATGCTTGAGTCCATGATCAACAACCCGCGTCCTACGCGTGCTGAGGTCTCGGACGTCGGCAACGCCGTGCTGGACGGTGCCGATGCTGTCATGCTCAGTGGCGAGGTCGCCCAGGGCAAGTACCCAGTCGAGTCGGTCCGTACCATGATGACCGTGATCAAGGAGGCCGACCAGATCCTCGAGCACGCCAAGTACCAGTTCGAATGGGACCCAGCGACCACAGACATCGAGTCTGTGGCCAGCTCGGCGGTCAAGACTGCCAACGAGATGAACGCCAAGCTGCTCATCGTGCTCACGGACACGGGCCACACGGCGCGTATGGTCGCCAAGTACAAGCCTGCCGTGCCAGTCATGTGCTTCACGTCCAGCAAGAAGATCGGCCGCCAGCTCCAGATCCACCGCAGCCTGTACCCAGTCGTACCGGAGGATGCCGACCGCCGCCCGACGGCTGCTGAGGCCATCGCTGCCGCTAAGAAGATGGGCTGGCTCGTGCCGGGCGACCGCGTCGTCATGGTGAGCGCCGACAAGCTCAGCGACGATCTGGGCAAGCAGACCGTCATGCGCGTGGCCGACGTCGCGTAAGTGAGCAGTCGACATCAATCATACTTCTTGAGAGGCTTGCGATAAAAATGAATGATACTACTGTTTGTGGCTTACCTCTCTTGGGTGTTCTCTCTATACTGGGGATTCTAGCGAGACTGAGCTGCGTGCATCGCACCTGGATGGACGTGAGGATACTGCGGTTGTTGGCGTCCTCCGTGATCAAAACCTGGCTGTGCGTCGGCTGCATTTGGCATCGGACGGGCGTTTGACAGCGACTTGAGCTCGGTCACGATCTGTGCGCAGAGGTTCATGTACGTGAACGCGTTGCCGTCCAGCTTCTGGAAGTCCAACAAGTAGATGAACTGCTGGACCTTGTAAAGCTGCAGGCCGATCTTGACAGGAAGCAGTGATGATGGCGGTGGAGATGGCTCCTCCCCTTCAGGCGACGGTGGGGCGACAACAGGAGGCTGCCATCGACATTTGACAAGGTACGGCGAGACGACGTGCCAGTCGAATCCAAGCACGTGAAGAGCCTTGTACACCTCGGACATGACGTGGGCCGGGTCTTTCTTGGACTGGATCCCCAGGTACCATCGCCTTCGATTCGCAGCCAGCACTGTGGCAGCTCCGCTGTTGCTGGTCGCGCTGCTGCCGTACGAGGCACTACCAAGTGGTCGCTGCTGCGGAGACTGGTTGATGAGACTCGATGCCTGACCTGCTTTCAGGATGGCAAACTCAATCAGACTGGGGTCGTGTCCATCATCGAACAAGGAGATGGTGTACCTGATAGGAACACGGTTCGTTGATCTTTAGCCTCGAAAGCCTTGGGTATACTCGATTCAGCACGAACTTCTTCTCGTTCTGTGGCAGTTCACGAATGGTTAGCTTACAGCCTATGGATATGAGCATGGCTGCGTATTTACCTCCCACGCGCAGCTTCGTGGTTTCATGATCGAGAATCATCTCGTACGCGACAGCGAGCGGATGGTTTGTCTCGCGAGTCAGAAGTGAGATGAGCTGCTCGCGACTCACACGTCTCGCAGCCCTCAACGCGAGGCATTTCTTCAGCACATCTTCATTGATCTTGAAAGCCTGCATCAAATGCACTCTTTCTGTTAGTACGAAGACCAAGTAGCCTCCAGTAGCCTCGTCATCATTCAATACCTCCTTCTCCAACACTTCTGGTGATCGTTGCAAGTACACTGGCAGATCTTCGAGGAACCACGGGTGCTTCCTGCATCACAAAAACACCTTAGTCACTTTCACTAGCAGTTCTAGACTGTAGCCATTCATTTCTCACCTGATCTCTGGGATTGTGATCCGCTTCAGTGGATCCACAACGAGCATGCGTGCGATGAGATCACGCGCAAGCGGTGGCAAATGGGACGGTAGCATGTACATGCCGCCTTTAATCTTCTTGACGAGCATCGGCAGATTTTCTTCATCAAACGGCAGTCGACCACACATCAACGCGTAGAGAATCACGCCGCTCGACCACACGTCAACCTCCGGCCCGGCGTACCAATTGATGGAGATGACTTCAGGAGCCGCGTAGTTGGGAGACCCACACGGCGTTCGCAGAAAGTCGCCGTCCTGCATGATGTTGGAGAGTCCAAAATCAGCGATTTTGATGTTGTTGTCGTCGTCCAGCAGCAAATTCTCGGGCTTCAGATCACGATGTGCGACGCCGTGGAAATGGCAGTACTCGACGCCAGCGATGATCTGCTGGAAGAAGTGGCGCGCCTCCTCTGGAGCCAACTAATCATAAAAATCAGGGACGTCAATCAATCAACCCGACTGATTGATGTCCAAATCGAACATCAACATCACCCACCCGGCCCTTGGACACGATGAAATCAAACAGCTCTCCACCGGCAACGTACTCGAGCACCAGGAAGATGTCCGTCGGTGTGTCAATCACCTCGTACCTGAATGCAACAACATCAGACCATAATGTTCATCAATCGCACAATCAGTCTCAAGAAGATCAATCAATCAATCATTCAGCATTTCATCGGCACGCACAGGCGATTGACGTGCGTGTGGCGCATCTTGCGCAGGATGGAGATCTCGCGCTTGACCATGTCGCTCTTGCCCGAGCGCCGGATCTTCTGGCGGTTCAGGATCTTGATGGCGACCTTGTGGCCCGTGAGCTCATGCTCCGCGACTACCACGCACACAGAGACTATCAGACCACCATCTCCACAATATAACACCAACAGCATCGCCCACGTACGCTTGACCTTGCCGAAGGACCCGACACCGAGCGTTTTGCCCATTTTGTACGGCCCGAGCTGCACTGGCGGCTGATTCATGGCCATTTCCCACTCGTTTTCAGCCGTCAGAGGCTCAAACGACGGTGCCTTCTCACGCAGATGCCAATGATTCAAGTGCGTTGGTGTGGTATGCGCAATACGCGCGCTGTGGGGGCGTAGAGAGCTGCGCCGTCAATGTCGATGGCGTGTTTGAGTTCGTCTGCCTGAGATGATGGGCGTCAACGCTTCTCATGTCGAAGCGGAAGAGGAAGAGAAATCCAGTGGGATACCGGTATCATATCGGTATCTCATCTTCAACCCAGTTTGTATTTCCGGTAATTCAGTATGTTGCAAAATCGAAAGTACAGGCCATCAATACCCTAGATTTCCTTATCCAAATGGGCTCCACAGATGCCGCTTCGCTGCGTGCAGTCGGAGGCCGCCTCATGGGTAGGAGCTGAGCGGCGGACGTCGTCGACGCCCTGCTTCTTTGTTCCGGTACGCCAACCAGAAACGTCTGGCCCGGAAGGCGCGGATCTTCTTATTCCAGCGGATCCGCTCCTTCCACAGCGCACCGCACGCACAAACGCTGGCTGCTTCTTGAGTCGACTCGTCATACAAACTGTCCGCAGCTCTTTCTCCATCGTTGGCAACGAGCGTGAGAAGCGGCGACGCCACACGTAGTGCTTGAGCATCGTCCGAAGCAGCGAACGGGTCTTTGTGTTGTGGATGAGCTGCTGGTCGAGCAAGCTGCGACGAAGCGCCTGCTGCGTCGGGAAGACATTGTTGCGCAG
>JAADXE010000347.1:0-29155 GCA_023337545.1 Pythium coloratum
CCCCCCCCCCCCCCCTGAATGACACAGACTGAATGCGTGAATGTCTGTGTCTGTGCTGGTCGATATTTGCGGCTCCTCGTCGCAGAGTCGCTTTCGCTTCTTCCTGGGACGAGGTCGCCCCATCTTCGAGTCGACCCATGGAGCTTTAACTGCCAACTGCCATATCCACCGTTGACTCTGAGCCTTCCAAACGGACCATGGCATCGGCTTGTGGTGCCATTCCAATCTTTTCCTTCGCTTGCCACGGCGATGTACTCCAGCAACCAGCAGCCCACGCAGGCGTCCTCCACGTCGACTGAGACTCGCCAAGCCACCACCGCGACTTCCCTGCAGTCCCAGCCTCAGTACTCGTCCAGCCAAGCGCCACAGTCGTCCAGCTACGGCACGTCAGCAGCGCCCGCGTCAGCCTCTCAGCCGAAGCACCAGCAGACGCGAGCGACCGCACAAGAGCCGTATCCGACCCAGGAGTCTACGTGGTGGGAGGAAGGCGTCTCTCCTCATCCGAGTCGCGCCGAGCAAGGCTACGGACCAGGACCGAGCGGCCAGCGCCAAGGAACTGTAGGCCAAGGAGACAACCGCAATATGTACGGAGCCGGTCAAGACCAGTCCGGCCAGTACGGCCACCGTGGCCAGAAGCGTGCTCACGATGATGGTGTGGTCAACTGGAACAAAGTCGCGAAGATCGTGTGTGCAGTGCTGCTGCCGCCACTGGGCGTGTTCCTCGAGACGGGATGCGACAAGAGCTTCTTGATCAATGTGTTGCTGACCATTCTCGGGTGTGTTTGTTCGTTTCTGAGGCTTATTGGGTCACGATTTACTTACTGATTGCTGTGTTGTGTAGATACATCCCCGGCATCATCCACGCCATCTACGTGATCACCACGGACTGATTGAAGGGCAGATAGCCATGCCCCGTGACGTCACCGTAGCCACCGTCTCGCATTTCGAGCCTTTTCGTAGCTAAACAATCTCATTTTTTTATTCATTCGTTTCCAACTCTGTCTCTATCCGTCCATGGTCTCTTCTTCTAGAATCCACACATACAGCGCGAGAGCTTCTCGTGGACTTCCTTGAGAATCACACTAGCACGCGCATCCACCGCCTCCCACATATCCAACAGCGTCGTCTTTCCTACCGTTGCCGCCACAGCGACGACGATGGCTTCGTCATCAGCCAACATACTCGCGTGATGGTGGTGCTGGTGCTTGTGATGGCCATGTCCTTCTTCTCCGTCGACCTTGGGCTTTGGCACAACGGCAGGCAGCAGCAACGCACCGCCGCCCAGTGAGTTCACCTCGTGGACGAGTCGTCTCACCATGTCGTTCTTGTCGACGTGGTGGAAGTGCTTCATGATCGCGTCGTCAGCATTTGCCGATGGGATTTGCACGCGGAACTGCACGGCGCCAGGCAGTTCACGCACGATCTCGAACCGCACGTCGCCTCGCAGCTTCTCCAGTGCTTCGTTCTTCACAGACGCTTCCACTGGTGGCTCCATGAACGCAGACTCCAGGTCGCTTCGCACCTTGGCTTCGTCAAACCCAGAGCCGATCACGACGAACTGCGTCTTGGGCTGCGTGAGCCAGCGGCCCGTGTTCTCGATCTCGAGCCGCTTCTTGCCGCTGAGCTGCACGACGTACCGGTGCTTTGGATCGTCCGCGATGTGTACCACGCCCTTGGCTCGCAGGATCCCTTCGGGCAGCAGGTTCCGCACGTAGTGGTGCAGTTGGCTGAGCTGCACAGGCGCAGTGCTCTGCTCGTACGCGACCGACTGGAACATGTCGTTGGTGTCCGCTCCCCCTCCACCACCACGCTGGCTAGGCGCAATCCCCAGTCTCAGGCGTCTCTCAGCACCGTCACCACCACAGATCCAGTGCATCTGCACCTTCTCGTGGCTCACAGCGTCGTGGACTCCTTCGGGTGGCGTCACATCCAGCACGTGCGGCATGTAGATCTGGCCGTGCTGGGTCTCGTACACGCGAGCCAGAGGCGCGTACTGCTTGACGACCTCATGAGCTCTTTGCTTGGCCTCGTCGTCCATGAGATCGATCTTGTTCAGCACCACGACGTCGGCGCATTCGAGCTGGTAGATCGCCACGTCGCTGGGCTTGCGGCCGTGCTGCGCGTCACTCGCCATGGCGTCTCCGTCCACCACGACCACCACAGAATCCAGTCGAGCTCGCGTCATTTTGCCGAATTTCTCCTGCACAGCGCCGATGAGTTGCGTTGGATCCGTCGTGCCACTGGTCTCAATCATCAGGTAGTCGAACGGCTCTTCGTTTTCCTGTAGACACTGCCAGATCACGTCCTTGAAGGCGTCCACCGAACGGCTCTGGACGCCAAAGATCTGGGCTTGGTGGTCGGTTTGCTTGCGCCACAGCGGCTGCACGGGCGTCGGAGTCGCGGCATTCAACGCGCGGTCGTCGGCGTTGTGTAGCGCGTACAGCGTCTTGTCGCTCACAAGAAGCTGGTCGACGTTGATGGCCGCGAGGTCGCTGACGGCGCACGCGATCCGCAGGTTGAGGCGGTTCGCCAGCAAGTGGTGCAACAGCGAGGTCTTGCCGGCACCCAGGAAGCCGCTGACGATGGTCACAGGCAGCTTGCGCTGCTTAGCGTTGAGCGCCAGCAGCCGCGCCTCAGACACAAGGCAGATATTCACGCGCGCCGCCGCGAGGGTGAGAGCTTCCGCGTCCTGCATGTTGGATTCGGTTATGCCAGTCAATGGGAGGCTGGTTACGGTGTGAGGTTAAGATGACACAGAGAGGCTAGTTGGAAGTGTAGGCTAAGCTAGTTGGGGATATGAAATATAACCGAGTGTTCGATTGTGTACGGGTAAATTACCCGTGCTATTCGGGACTCGCCGTGTCCCATGTGGAGCCGTTTTTTTTCAAGTGCGTGACCATGCAGAGTCATCGTTAGACTTCAGCTTCTCTGTGTCCGGTCGGACCATCGGCGCCTCCTCATCCGGCAAAGTTAGACGCCACGCCCACCAAGGACCTAACTCGCAATGGCCAAGAAGAAGAACTCGGCGGCACGGCTGCGCAAGAAGCCCTCATCGTCCTCGACCGAAACGCCGACCGACGCAGAAGACAGCGTTGCACTCGTCTCAGCCAACGCTGACGTTGCGGAGGAAGCGCCAGTGGCGCATCCGAACGGCGATCTTGACCTCAACAGTCGTGATGAGCCTTCAGATGTGCAGGATGGGTCTAACCTTCAAGCAACTTTATCTGGACCACGTCAAGACACCCATCCTGAAGAAGATCGTGAGGACGAGTCGGATCCAGTTGACAACGATGCCATGCAGATGGATGAGCAGCTTCAACTGCCGCCGCCGTTGAACTTGGTGGCGCCGTCGCTGCCGGGCCGACGCTCCCACGCCATGGAGTCCTCCTCCTCCTCGTGCTCGTCCACAGGCGGCAGCAGCTCCGTGCCACGCACTCGCAGTCTCGTGCTCAACGACAACGCCACCGTGCTGCAAGCCATGCCGACTAACAAGACCGAAGTGGTCGAGGTCGTCGCCGAGCAGAGTTGGCTCATCACCAAGCTCACGTTCCAACTGCTGTGGGCACTGCGCAACTCGCACAGGTGGATGCTCATGGCCTGGCGACTGATCGGCTTTGTCGTCTTTTTACTGCCGGCGCTTGTGCGCATGGTCTACTACTGGGCGTTTGATCCGCATGTCCACAAGAACATCATCTACGGACTCAATGGACGCAATCTGCTGGACGTGTACACTGTGCCAAGCGACAAGGTTGCCAAGCCCACGAGTAAGCAGCTACACCACTACAAGCACCAGCGTGGCTCCACAGTGCAGGCGTCGGGGACTCAGACCTCGGAGCCCAACAGCGCCGTGGAACTCAAGCGTCCCGTGGTCGTCTTCATGTCGGGCGGCGCGTGGATCATCGGCTACAAGGGATGGGGTGCCTTGCTGGGCAAGTGTCTAGCGGCATTCGGCATCGTGGTCGTGATGCCCGACTACCGCAACTTCCCACAGGGCATCGTGCCCGATATGGTCGACGATCTGTCCATGGCCATGCAGTGGGTCTTTGACAACGTCCACCATTTCGGAGGAGACCCTGAGAACGTGACGCTCGTTGGGCAGTCTGCAGGAGCCCATATCTCCATGTGTACGCTGCTGGAGCAGGTCGAGAAGCGCAAGCAGTGGCTCGACAACACGCCAGGCTCCCACGGCTCGACGTCGATCGGCGTGTCGTCCCCGTCGGCAATGTCCAACTCGAGTATCTTTTCAAACCCTTCCAGTGATATCGGCTCGATGCTTCCTCACTCGCCAACGTGGGAACTGCGCCAGATCCGGAACTACATCGGCATCTCGGGGCCGTACAACATCGAAGTCTCGATCGACACCTTCCACCGCCACGGCTTCGACCGCTCAGTCGTGGACCGCATCATGGACCACCGCGTGTCGTACTTTTCTCCCGCGCTGCGGCTCTTTGACTACAGCGAGCACAACCACGCCGCCGACTTGCTCCACGACTTCCCACCGACGTTCCTTTTCCACGGCACCGCAGACGCGACGGTCACGTGGAAGAGCAGCGAGCAGCTCGCGCAGGCCATGAAGTCGTGCGGACTTCGTGTGGAGTCGCAGTTTTTCGAAGGCAAGACCCACACGGACATCATCATCGAAGACCCGATCTCGGGCAGCGACGACGTGCTGTTCTACAAGATCGTCGACGTCGTGAAGGCGCGGTCGCCGCGGGACGCCCACGGCAACACGGTGTTCCAGTTCAACGACAAGTTCACGACGCCTCGAGAGTACTACCCACAGGCGCTGGTCAAGATGGCCCGCTTCGTGAATCCATTTTAAAAAGAGAAGACTCGATAGACCCACGGGGCCGGGGCGACAGCGCCATCTAACTATCATCAGACTGCCTATCTGCATTTGCGCATTCCTTTGTGCGTTGTACACGATCATCCTGCTCTAGTTGTCCGTTCTCCTTCGCTTGATGGTCGCGGAAGCCGCTGGATATTGCGGCGAGTTTAGACGCCACTCGGCACCTTGCTGTGGGCTCGCTCTAATCGTCCTATCACCAGGGCCTCGCGGGGAGACGTCCTCTTGGTCCGTGCCATCATCGTCGTCGCTGCTGCTCTTGGAGGAGTCAATGCGCAGTCCTGATTGCGTTGTTTCCGTCGCGAGAATGATCGCGCGCGTGGCGTCGGACGCCTCCAGCGACGCCGCCGACGACAACTGCAGCACGGAGAGCTGCACGGCCACAGCCTCAACACGCTGCATCATGTGGAGCAGCGGCACGTACGTGGCGAAGGGCTGCTTGACCAGCACGGCGCGCTCGAAGCGCATGCGTGTAGCGAACGCCGTCCATTTGTCATGTTTCTTGAGGATCTTGGCGACCGCGCAGAAGTTGAGCACGCAGAACTGTTCCAGCGCCAACTGTTCTCCATAGAGTTGTCCGCAGTGTCGCAGCCAGTCGTCAATGCGAGAACCGTTGTTCTGGTTCCGAATCGCTGAGGTCGTGTGGTTGCGGACATCCTGGAGCAAATCTTGCTCGAATGCCCGCACGCGGTTCTCGATGGAATGCTGCTCCGATAGGTAGAACGAGTTGACCTTGTCGATCTCGTTCCGCACGGCGCGGAAGAATGCCGCCTCGGAACGGGAAGCGCCTGTTCCACACACGGTTGTCCTTCGTCACGTATCCGGAATAGAACAAAACGGAAAGACCAGTTTACGTACGCAACGCTCCATCGGTGCGGCTTCTCGGATCGATGGCTGCGCGGCATCGCGCGAATGCTGCGGCGTCGAGCTTGTGGTGCCGTGAGACCCCCACGCAGACCTTCAACAGGCGCTTGAGCTGCTTGTAGGCGACAGCATGCGGCCGCCAGTCGCCCCACTGTGCTAGCTGCTGCGCAAACTCCTTGCCAAACTTCATGCTCTCTTGGTCGGATACCAATCAGACGGGAACCAACGACGACAAATTCGAAAGTGGTTCTGCTGATTATTGCGCGGAAGTGCGAAGACAGAAGCCCGACTTTCGAAACGGACGCCAGCCGGAGCACTTCGCGACGGGTTTCCTTTGGTGGAACTCTTTTTTTTCGCTCTCCTCCGAGTGGACAACCGATCTCGATCTCACAGCAGCGGCGGGAACGACGTCAGGTTGGAATCCATTTCGCCCACATGTCTGTGGAGTTTTGTGCAGGGCGCTTTCAGCAGAACCGTTCTCTGGATTTGGATGAGGAGTTCGCGCCGTCCGTGTACCCACATGCACCATGCATCCAAGTGATGACGTTGCTTATGTGGCTGATTGCCACACCCCATTATCACAGTGCAGTCAAATTGTCGGTCAATTGACCAACTCCACCCACCAAACAAGCTGACACTCGAACGAGGGTGCCACCATGATGGGACCATGGGCCGGCTCTGTTTCCACGGCCTTCCGAACTTCAATGCGCCTGAAGACAACGGCGTTGAGTTCAGGAATCCTGCAGGGAAAGATCCTGCCGACCACGGCATCTTTCCCTGCATTCTCATTCATCCGTGGATATCTCAAGACCTCCAATGAAACTGGTGTCGTCGTACGGAGGCCCAGTGCTCGAAATGGCGCTTCATGTCGCGATGCCGCTTCTATGAGGCGTATGGAGACAAGTGTCGGGTGTACTACTCGTGTACTCTTCAGACTCATCACGTATGGTGATCACAATCGCTAACAAGATCTACGACTGCTGAGAAAAGGTTTCGAAGCCGTAGTGGTGGAAATGGAAATTTGTCTATTGACCGCATTCGCTTCTATGAACTGGCATGCTTTAACGAGGCCTCGACGTTTGAGATCCTCACTCACAGACGCATGTTCGGGATGGCTCGTTAAGGTTGGCTTGAGCATTTTTCTTGATTTTCTTTTCGCAAACAACTCGGAAAAAATCTACGCGAGCATGAAATAGTGCCTAGGGAATGAAGTCGATGAGTCGGATCGGGTCACTGGGTGGGGAACGAAACTGGCCCATTCGAAGAGATGAATTCTGCTTGACGACGCTTGCGCTGGAACACCGACAGCTTTGAAGAGCACTAGCGCGGGCGCTGGAGCTAACGAAGACCGTCGACATCAACGGGGGTGCGACAACTGGAAGGAGGAAGGTGGCAAGCACTTCGCCACCTCGGCCAGAATGGCGCTCGACGCCAAGTGAGTTCCCCACGTGGGAATCGCTTTAAAGCTTCTCGAGCTTGCCGAACTGGCCGCCGCCAGGGTTCCGTCGTGCCAACTCGGCACGGTCCGCCGACTTGAAGTCGAACTGGCAGCTGTGCTGGTCTGGGTAGCGGTGTCCATTACAGAACACGAAGCCACAGCGGCATTCAATCGCCGTGAGGCCCACCTTCTTCTTGCACTCCCAGCATCGCTTCTTGTTCTTCTGGACGGGGGTGTCATCCTCCGCCGCGGCCGCAGGGGCAGCCACCTCGGCAGTCGCCATCTCCACAACCGCCTCTTCCGTGTTGTTCTTCTCCACCTGCGCGACGGCGTCAGGGATCTGTCGCTCTTCGATCTTGGCTGGCGCCTCCATCTTCACGCTGTTCTCGACCTGGCGGTTCGAGAGCTGCTTCTTGTAGCACACCGAGCACATGCCGCCGCTCGCCGCGTTGCCGAAGAAACCGCAGCCGTTAAGGCAGAGCGTCGAGCTTTCCTGTTCCTGCTGCATCTTGATGGAAGTGTAGTGTTGAGTGTGTGGTGTTGTGATGTAGACTTGGTGTGTCTGAAGCTTGCCACGCGTGTGTTGGTCTTGCTTGGTCGATCTGCTGACTTCTCTCCGTGAGCCCCACCCAGAGAAACGAAAACTAACGCCCCCTCGTCCTTCTCCGGCTTTTGCTTGGGTGGTTTTTTTGCCTCAACGCCGCTCCTGCCTAGCGGCGGCGCCTGCCTCGATGTTCTTTTCTCCCCGAACCTCTTCGATCCGCTGTGCGCTGGCCCCCCTCGCATCTGGTCCACTGCCGTCCACTATTGTTCAGTATGGGAACCGGCGGAGGGGGTAGGGTGCATGAGCCCAGATGGAGGAACCCCAGTGTTTGTGACCAGGTCCGACAACTTGGAGTGGACGTAACCCCATCCCGCATAGAAGGATTTGGTATCATCTTCTAGAGTTTCATCCAAGAACGCGATTGCGATCTACATTCGAGAATGTTCGGCATCCAGATGACTACGTCATCGCATTCAGGGAATGAATCAAATATGACAGGTCTGTGCGACGATGACCCAGCCCAGCAACGGCTCCAAAAACTGCCACAAGAACCTGCATCCAAAGAGTGATGGTCTCAAGCTTTTGGAGAGTGCTTGTCGCGTTACGAACTGCTTCATCACCAACTGGTTCCAATTGACTCCTCCCCTCATAGTCCCACATGATGCGTCACACATGGCAGTGTGAAGCGCTTGTTGCCACAATGTGGGCCGCACCCAGGACGCCCTGACTCTATGCGTTGGAGATGCACTGATGACATTCCCGTCGGGGAAGCAGATCTTTTCTTCGTCTCTCTCCTGAACCTCGAGTCCAGTGCAACACTGTGCATCTCACCACTGGGTCGCCTGCCGTGAGATACGGCACTTGCTTCGAAGCAAATTGAGAAATCTGCTGAGCAGGAGTGAACTGGACTGTATCCTAGCTCTCGGGAATTTTCGACCTGCCTCCTCCAAAACTTTCAGCGTCGAGACGTCCTGCGGTTTCATATCTTGTGGACCACATCAACTTGGTGTGACGTCGCACGCTGCACTACGTCGCCCAGCTGACGCGAGTCTTGGATCGTCAAGTTGTCGCGTGACGTGTCCACTTTCACTTCAACACATACCTTTGAAAAGAGATTGTAAGCGATTGCTACTATTCTATCAATAAACTATGATAACACATATATCGTGTATTTATGCAATTTCGCATTCTAGGTACTGATTCGACGTCAAGCGTGGCCGGCCGTCCCATCTGCCCCCTCAGTTTGACCGGCTTTGCAGACGCCCTTGCCAAGAGCTCCGCCATGATTCATGGCCATCATGGTTTCCTGCGCTCTCTCTCCCTCTGCAGGACGGATAGACTGTCTACACCACACCACTCCACACCCACGTGCCTGCCGTGTCGACAATTTCCCACAACTCTCCATCAAGGTCGCGTGCTGGTCTAATAGTGTCGGCTCTGCTGTTCGACTGCTGCGTCGGTCCGTTCAACTCATTGTGACACACGCTGCTGGCAGTCGCCGGTCGTTCGCCTCTGGTCTGGACGGCGGACTTTAGACTCGGACTGTGGCACCAAGTCCATCGTGGTGGAAAAGAACAACGGGCATCTCCGCTTCCTGCGATCGGATTGGATCCGCTGACCCGGCCCAGGACTATCCCACTCAGCCGCGTGTTACCGGCACAGTACCGTACTCCCACCCAGCCTGGCTGGGGGAGTCTATCGAGTCTATCGATTCTCTAGTGTGACTGTGAGTGAGTGGGCTTGTAGTCAGACCTCGCTCGACACGGGCTTCCGGACAGCATTTCGACCGCGAATATGGAGGCGGACGGCGTGGACGCGGCGTTCGCGCTGGGCCCGGACGGACTCCCGGGCATCCGCTTCGACGACGCGCGGCGCAACGAGTTCGAGAGCATCTGCGACGACCTGATCCAGCGCGCGCTGGAAGAACACAACGCCTTCCACACGACGTCGCTCATGGACCACCGATGGAAGCTGCTGCGGCAGCGCGACGCGCTCAGCGTGTACCGCCACCGCACGCCCGTGCCGCCGCTGGCCGCTGTGGCTGGACGCAGCGACGCCAGACGCAGCACGTCGCGGTCGTCGCTCATGATGGGCAGCGGCTTCTTACCGGGCACGCTGAACGACACGATGCTGGGCGTCTATTGCGACACGACCGAGACCATGCGCATCGTCAAGTCGATTCTCAGCGACAAGTTCATCGACGGCTCCATGGTGCACGTGTTCGAGAAGAACTCGATCCGCGCGCCGATCATCTTCTCGGGCATCAAGTGGTGGGCCATGCAGTGCCCGGGCGGCCAGCTCACGCACGACCGAGACGTGCTGTGTTACGAGCGCATGGGCCGCATTGTGGACACGGAAGGAAACTACTTCGCGTACCATGTACTCCAGTCCGTGGATCTGCCCGAGTGGCCGGCCAATCGGTCCAAGCTGCGACGCGCGTACCTGTCGATGTGTTATCTGTACCGCCAAGTGAACGACAAGTGGGTCGGCTGCTTCATGCTGGGCGACTACGATCCGGCGTCGTCGCTGCCGCAGTCGCTGATGGACATGGTGGTCTCCGATATCATGCTCAGTGTGGGCAACGTGCTCGAGTGCGCACAGGCCAAGCAGTTCTCGATGCTCATGCTCCAGAATGCCAAGACGCCGCCTACAGAAGGACGACACTGTACGATCTGCCTCGCATCCCCAAGGTTGTTCACGTCGACGGAGAAGGCACTGCAGTGGTGTGTGGGCTGCCAGCGTCGCGTGTGCAGGCGGTGTCGGCTCAGCTGCAAGGTGTTTCGACTGAGTATGCGGTCGCGAAGACCGAAGAAGGAATGGTTCTGTCGAGAATGTGTCGGCCAAGTGATCGTTGGTCCACCGAGACGGAATGACTGGGCCGAGAAAGAGAACCACGAAGAGAACGCGTCGTACCACAGCAGCCCCGTGAGCCAGACGTCGAATGCCGACAGTGTGCGCTCGGACCAAGAGGCCAAGCTCAACGAGATGGACATGGAGGCCCTCGCGGAACTCGCACAGCAGTGGAGTATCGAGGATAACCAGAGCAACGGACTCGTGTGGAACGCCGAGGAGCTTGCTCGGCTCTCGGGGCGTCTGAATTCGAGCCGAGGCAAACGACGAGCCGAGTCTCAATCCAAGCAGAAAATGGATAACCCGTCGCTGCTTTCCAGATCAATGATCGGCGGCAGCAGTAGCAGCAGTGGCGGCAGGAAGTCTATCTTCTCGGTGCCTTTCCTCAAGCGCAGCTCGTCCCTCGAGAACATGCACATGCAGGAGCCTCTGGAAGAGCGTGTCGACCCCAACTTTGTGCCAGGCAACAGTTACAGTGGCGGCACGGAGAGCTGGCGAGCGAGAGCCGCCCGGCTGAATGCGTCCGTGTCCTCCAGGCCTCGTCCTCCGGGACCTCCAGGACCACAAGGACCACCGTCGGTCACGCACTCTGCGCCGTCACGCAAGTATTCGAACGCGTCGTCTGCGACGTCATCCAATACGAGCAGTACGAACCGTCCGCAGCGTCGTGGACCTCCTCCGAACAAGGCCCAGAGTGACGAAGAGATGAAGAAGCTATACATGCAGTTCATGGAGACTATGGCAAAGAACAGGGCCGAGCGAGAAGGAGGTGAACCAGCCGAGCCTCAGCCTGCTGCAGGTTTCAATGGCAGTGCGAGCGCGAGTGCCGCAGGAGGAGGAGGAGCAGGCAGAGCAGGCGACGACCCGATCTTACAGACGCGGCTCGTGTTTGATCCGAAGCGCAACGAGTACGTGCGAGTGCCAATGCGGCGCGGACAGCGTGTTCCGGCACCACGCGAGGTCAAGTGCTTCAGCATCGACGAGTTGGACTAGTGCGTTCATACGAGCCACCGTGGCGATCTCAGACCCGCATGACAGCCTGGCGTGGAGGATGAGATGGCACGAAGAAAGCAGAACGAAAAGACAGAAGGAGAGAGGAGGAGAGAGAGAGACAGAGGAAACGGGAGTTGGCCAGCGGCAGAGCTCCCCACCGACGTTGACGTCGGTACCAACAGCTTACGTACGAATCTAGAAGATCTCTCGGATGAAGAGAGCTCTTCTCGCTCCCAGCGTATCAAAACCAACGAGTAGTTTAGAAAGAAGTATAACAACAGACTCGATCCGATCCACGAGATCGTGGCGGCTTTGCTTGAATTCCTGGGTCCCCGCCTTCAACTGAATGCGTCCAATGCTGCCTATTCAAACGCACCCAACAGTGTACTGCATCCAATGCGGGACTACTGTACGAAGGCAGACAACGGCGTATGGCCTTCACATTTGACTCACCACATCAATGTGAAGGCACCAATTATGACAGTGTGATGGTGACAGTGTCATCAAATGGATCCGCCACGTCATTCGTGGGATTACTGCCAAAGTAACCCACGCCGCAGGCAGTTGCCATCCACGACCACTTCCTCCGACACATCAAGCTCTGTGTGTGCTAATCGTTCTCTTCGTCGTTGACTTCGCTCTGTAGTTAGGCGAGTTGTGAAGGAATCCGGCGGTGCAGAGCATTCGACTCCGCTGAGGACAATGGTGGATGCAGTACAGTGAACTGTATCGGCCCAGCCAGACAAGAATGCCCGTGAGTCGCAAGCATTCCTAGAGGATCACAGGCTGCGAGTGTACCCTCCCTCCTCTCTGTGGGTTTTCCGCAGCCATTCTTTCTCATGCCTGTCTGAATTGGATCGCCTCACCCGAGTTGACCTTGCAAGTCAAGATCAACTTGAATGCATGCGGACGAAAGGAGGGGAGGGACAGCTCATCGAGGAGGAGGTGACAGAGAGAGCTGTTCGTCTGCTCAGCAACCACCACAAGTGCACATAGGATACCTTCTTGATCGTCTGGCGTTGGCGTAGAAGGCGCAAGCCCGATGACGCAGCGTGATGCGTCGAGCTCACTGGCCAATGCAGCCAAACCAACTGGCGCAGTCCAGTTACAGCGCGGCGCTACGCCGACCAAAGTCAACGCAGGCAGGACACGATCAGCTACAGTACTGAGTGAGTGGCCGAGGCACAATAAAATGATGGCAATCTCTAGGGTCTTTGAGTGTGGACCCTGCATTTCGCGTGGGAAAACGCGTGACTCGTCACAGCCATTCCACTGTGAGGAGATCTTCATGAGTTGGTCACCACGGATATCATATCCAAGCGGTGAAACGGCGGACACTACTAGGGGGATGCCCCCAGGACAATTATTGGTTCCAAGTCCACACTCACACGAGAACAATTTCGACACCAACAAAGAACAAGAACAGGATGTGGCCATCAGAATAGAACTGCGAGTGCACCGCACTCGGAAATTCGGCCAGAATGGAATTTGTTGGCGGTTTTCTTTGCCGCGGCCGGTTAGTCGGCGACATACTCGAGTGCAGAACAGCCTCAGCAGGCGTTGCCTCACGACAAAGCCAGCGCCAACGAGAGCAGCAAGCGTGACTTTGTGGCAGATTTTGGACCAAAATGTTGGTAAACAGGGTGCCATTCAGGGTGAGTGGCCCGGCTCCAACTGCAGACGCCAATGATTTCGTGCGTAGCCCATCATCAGTCGAACTGGATCTTCCATGGTTTCACCACGCGTGAAACGACACATGGCAGAAACAAAATTCGTAAGATCACTACATCAAGCTCTGTGATTGGTCAATGTAGTTGACAAAGAGGTTATATCACCTGTTGACGGATTTGCAACGCGCTGACTCGGTTGCCAATCGCTGAGACATGCGCTGCTATCAACACCAACTTCCATCTGCGTTTTGTTCACTCTCATCGTGGATTGGTCACTTGCTTCGACTGCGAGTCAATCCCCAATCACGCTCACACATACACTTCGCACTCGCTCAGCTGGTCTCGGCTCAGCCGCTTCTCTGCGCGTCCTGCCATCCACCGACCCCACTGCGCCAGCAGAAAGTCTGTTCTACTCGTTGACGTGGATCAAACAAGTCGCTCCCTCTCTCTCTCTCGCTCTTCATTGGTTCTTGTTCTACGCGATCCTCTCTCTCCCCTTCTTCCTCTCCTCTTTGTTCCCTGTTCCCTGATCGAGATCGGGAACCATGCTTGCTCGGCTCCGTGAATCGGTTCCGACCGACATGCCCATCGAGCAGCTCACTTTCCATTTTCGTCGGATCCCCCCAACAAGAAGAAAGCCTCGCCACTCACCATGGCGTCCCCCGTCAAGACCCCCGGCCTCTCCACGCCTGATGTGACGCCCTACGTCGCCGCCATTTGGGACAACCGTCCGCGCAAGTTCAACAACGTGCTGTTCCAGGTCACGCTGTTCATCCTCGTCATGGAGCTCGCCGAGCGTCTCAGTTACTACGGTATCAACCAAGGCCTCAAGAACTTCATGCAGACGCGCATTGGCTGGAGCCTTGTCTCGTCCAGTGCGCTCAAGTCCACGTGGACGTCGATCTGTTACATGTCGCCTCTCTTCGGCGCGTACCTCGCTGATGAGAAGTGGGGCCGCTACCGCACTGTGCTCACCTTTGGCGTGTGGTACTGCATCGGTGACTTCCTGGTCGCCATCTCCGCCCACCCAGACGTGTACTCGCACCACGGCATCGCCGAGGCCATCTTCGTCATTGGTCTCTACCTGGGCATTGGCATTGGTACTGGAGCCATCAAGTCGAACGTCATCACGTTCGGCGCTGACCAGTTCGACCCACGCGACCCTCGTGAAGTCAAGCAGAAGGACACGTACTTCAACTACTTCTACTTCTGCGTCAACTTCGGCGCCGCGTTCTCGTACGGCTACCTGTCGTACCTGTGTGTGAACGGCTCGAGCCTGATCCCGAAGGAGTACGGCTACTTCGCGACCTACCTCATCTGTGCGGTTGTGATGATGTGTGCCATCGTGAGCTTCGTGGTCGGCACCAAGCGCTACGTGTTCGTGCAGCCAACGGCCAACTCGATCTCGACGCTGGTCCGCCTGCTCTTCCACTTGCCAAGCGTCCACTACAAGGGTGCCATCCTGCTGTACGGCTCGCTCACGATGATCGCCTCGGTGTTCATCAACGTCGTCGCTGCCTTCACGGTCAACAACGGCCACACCGGTGAGATCTTCTCGTATATCTCGGCCGCCGCTGTACTCATCGGTATCATCTCGTGGGTCATCGTCGGCATGGACACGTCGTTCATTGACGGTGCCAAGGTCTCGAACGGCGGCAAGTTCGACGACGAAGCTGTGGACGGCTACAAGAGCCTCATCCGTATCTTCCCGTTCGCGGCCTACACGATCATCTGGCAGTGTGCCTACGACCAGACCGATGCGAACTTCCAGTCGATCACCCAGCAGTGTGACTTGCGCTGGAGCACGAGCCACGAGGACAACAGCCAGGTGCCTGGTGCCATGCTCGGTGTCTTCGATCCTATTGTGATCGTGATCTGTATCCCGCTTTTGGACTCGGTCGTGTACCCGTGGTACACGCGCAAGTTCGGCAAGCGTCCGTCGCAGTTCGGCCGTGCCACCACTGGTCTCATCGTCGCCGTCATTGGTGTTGTGTGGGCTGGTATCTTCGAGGTGATCCGTCGTAACGCTGGTCCACTGCAGCGTGCGGATGGCACGCCGATCCTCGATGACGGCAGCGAGCAGCCAATGAACGACATCTACTGGGCCGCCGCCATCCCGAACTACGTGTTCATCGCGCTTGCCGAGTGTCTGATCAACGTCACGGCCTACGATGTGTTCTACAACAACGTGCCGACCTCGCTCAAGAGTACCTCGATGGCCGTCAACCTTTTGATGTCGTCGATGGGCTCGTCGCTCACCTCGGCCTTCACGATCATGTTCCGTCCGTACTTGGAGTTTGACGACTTGAACAAGGACAACCTCGAGTACATGTACTTCACCATGGGCGCCGTGTCGTTCGTGAACCTGCTCGCGTTCGTGTGGACCATGCGCAAGATGAACTTCGGCATGGACTCGTCGGTCGCGTACAGCGAAGACCAGGAGCTGCTCATCGACGCCAAGGAGTCGATCTCGTCGCGCAAGAGCGTCGCCGAGATGAAGTAAACCACAGAGCCATAGGATAGCTCTATGCTGTAGACGTTGGGTCTCAATAGATATGATTGTGTCTGTACGTCTACAGTGCCTGCCTGTCCGTCTACAGTGGCCTGTGGATTCGTCGACAGACAGTGAGCAGTGGCCAACCAAGTCCGTATCCACTCGCGAGTAACATCAGTGTTGTATCAGTGCTGAAGCCGAGACCGTGATCTTTTGAAGCGAAAGAGCAGCGAGTCCGCTCTCCCCACGTGATGTAAACCTCCGGTGAGCAACGTAGACGGCGCTTGCTCGATGACGAGGAGCAATGCGGCCTGCTCACTGGCTAATCGAAACACTCCGCATGGTTCCGCCGCTGTGCATGTCTGTGATGGAGTGAAGGCCTCGCTTGCAACATCACATGTGGACGGATCATGGTGCTCGCTTCTCCAGAAATCCGAAAGAACTGGTGGTTTCTCGATAATCAACGAAAGCCTTGACAAACATTGATGTTTGAGAACGCTGGTAAAGGTGGACGGACGCTTGATGAGGCATTCGGTCAAGCCAAGACAAACATCAATCACACGGTGGAAGATCAATCAGAGGCTTTTGATAAAAAGTCTGGTATCCGAGGCTGCTGAGACCGGACGTTACTGCAACATGAGACTGTCTCACCCAGAAAAACGCTGGAACCGGATCTTCATTTACAACTGATTTTACCACCAGTGTAAAACCCCAAAAGTCGATTTTGATTGATTCTCATTGGCTCCAATTATCCTATCTAAGCAGATAGAATAATTTTACCCATGCCAAAACATGTTTACAGGATTTTTAGAAGCTTCACTGGCTCGGCTATGTGCAACCAGACTTCAGCTCATGTCTCCACCTCGACATCCGTGTGGATCTTCACGCGGCTCACGGACGCCGCTCATCAAGCAGCCGCTGTGCTTGTTGTTGATGGCACCCCCACGGCTGCTGGCTGTATGGCGACGAGCCATCGGCTTACTGGGAGTCCAGAGGCTCCGCTTTTTTTGCTTTCATTCTCCATTCTGCTCCCGCCAGCTCACCGGTCCATTCTTCGTTTTCCGTTCGAGTCCTCTCGCCTTTCGAGCCTCAAGAACAGAGTGAAGCACCATGTCGACTTCGGGGGTTCCAGTGCTTGAGAACTCGCACATCAGCCTCGTGACGCCCGACGTCACGCCCTACGTCGCCGCCATTTGGGACAACCGTCCGCGCAAGTTCAAGAATGTGCTGCTCCAAGTCACGCTGTTCATCCTCGTCATGGAGCTCGCCGAGCGTCTCAGTTACTACGGCATCAACCAAGGTCTCAAGAACTTCATGCAGACGCGTATCGGATGGAGCATGGTCTCCTCAAGCGCACTCAAGTCCACGTGGACGTCGATCTGTTACATGTCGCCTCTCTTCGGTGCCTACCTCGCTGATGAGAAGTGGGGTCGCTACCGTACGATCTTGATCTTCGGCGTGTGGTACTGCATCGGTGACTTCTTGGTCGCCGTGTCGGCCCACCCGCACGTGTACTCGCACCACACTGTCGCGGAAATCATCTTCGTCATCGGTTTGTACGGCGGCATCGGCATTGGCACTGGCTGTATCAAGTCCAACGTGATCACGTTCGGCGCCGACCAGTTCGACCCTCGCGATCCTAAGGAAGTCAAGCTCAAGGAGACCTTCTTCAGCTACTTCTACTTTTGCGTCAACTTCGGCTCGGTCTTCTCGTACGGATACCTGTCGTATCTGTGCGTGAACGGCTCGAGCTTGATCCCGAAGGAGTACGGCTACTTCGCGACCTACCTCATCTGCGCCGTGGTCATGGCCGTCGCCATCGGCAGCTTCGTCTTGGGCACCAAGCGCTACGTGTTCGTCGAGCCTGCCGAGAAGTCCATCTCCACGCTTCTGCGTCTCATGTTCCACATGCCCAGTGTCCACTACAAGGGCTCGATCCTGCTCTTCGGCTCGCTCACCATGATTGGCTCCGTGCTGATCAACGTCATCTCGGCGTTCACCATCACAAACGGCCACATTGGCGAGATCTTCTCGTACATCTCGGCCGTGTGTGTGCTGATCGGCGTGATCTCGTGGGTCATCGTCGGCATGGACACGTCGTTCGTCGACGGCGTCAAGATCTCACGCGGTGGCAAGTTCGACGACGACGCCGTCGACGGCTACAAGCGTCTCTTCCGCTGCTTCCCCTTCGCTGCCTATACAATCATTTGGCAGTGTGCCTACGACCAGACCGACGCCAACTTCCAGTCCATCACACAGCAGTGCGACTTGCGTTGGAGCTCGAGTGCGCCCGACAACAGCCAGGTGCCAGGCGCGATGCTCGGTGTCTTCGATCCGATCGTGATCGTGATCTGTATCCCACTGCTCGACTCGGTCGTGTACCCGTGGTACACGCGCAAGTTCGGCAAGCGTCCGTCGCAGTTCGGCAAGGCAACTACTGGTCTCATCGTCGCCGTCATTGGTGTCGTGTGGGCTGGTATCTTCGAGATCATTCGCCGTAACGCTGGCCCATTGAAGCGTGAGGACGGCTCGCCGATCTTGGACGACGGCAGCGGCCAGCCAATGAACGACATCTACTGGGCGGCTGCGATCCCCAACTACGTGTTCATTGCGTTGGCCGAGTGTCTCGTGAACGTCACGGCCTACGACGTGTTCTACTCGAACGTGCCTATCTCGCTAAAGAGCTCGTCCATGGCTGTGAACTTGCTCATGTCGTCCATGGGTAGTACCCTTACGTCGGCGTTCACGATCATGTTCCGTCCGTACTTGGAGTTTGACGACCTGAACAAGGACCACCTCGAGTACATGTACTTCACCATGGGCGCCGTGAGTCTCGTCAACGTCATCGCGTTCGTGGTCACGATGCGCAAGATGAACTTTGGCATGGACTCGTCGCTGGCCCACGACGACGATCTGGAGCTGCTGCTGGACACCAAGGACTCGATCGCATCACGCAAGAGCGTGGCTGAGATGAAGTGAGAAAACAAGTAGCCGCTGCATAATATAATACACTCAGATTACAATCCGTATTCCCTAGTCCGACAGTACGTCATAGTATTCAGCAGGCCCCAGTCAGCGGCTATATCTCACCTTGACTTCCTCGAGCCTGGGCTGATCACGAGAACGTCGTGTTGTTAACATGGACGTGTTGCGCTGTTGGGCAAGCTTTCCTTTCATCATTTCACCTAAGACTCTCCTAATGAGACCGTCACGTGGGACGCGGTGGCTGGTCGTGTGGGCGGCGCTGGCTTCGTCCGCGGCGTCGTGATGGCTGCCGTGTGTACGGAGACGACCGGCAAGCCCGCGCCGGCAGTCGTCACGGCGATGGCGTCCACGAAAGACCCAGCGGAGACCGTGTGGGTGCTGCAGCCTAACTGCTCCTTTGGGGCCACCACCTCCTCCGTGTCGTTGGCGCTCACACGCCAGAATATCGACCGCATCGACAGCCTGCCGTCGTTTCTCATCGACTTGTGCGTCCACCTCTGTCTCTCTGTTGCTTGTGTTGACTTCCTAATGTTTGTGTGTGCGTGTGGACAGCACGAGCGGGCTCAATCCACTATCAAAAGGCGCCGACTTCTTGTCCTCGCCCCTGCTCAACACGATGTACGTGACGGTCTCACCATACAATAACGCAGTCGTTTTCGAGTGGAGTGGCTACTGACTGCTGATTTTGATCCAGATACATCAGTCAGTTCTCCTCCTCCATGATCAACGCCCTCGTGTTACCGCCCGCACTCACGCGCATGTACGTATCGATGTTTGTGGGGAAGTTGTTTCCTCCACTCACTGATTTTAATCGTTGGCTTGCTGTTTGATATCAGAGACCTGGTCAAGGGGCAGCTCACGTCCGTCGACAACGTGGGTTTCCCTGACCACCTCGAAAGCCTGTGAGAGGATCAATGGGTTTTGGCTAACGTTAGTGAGACCCTGACTGACTGATGGTGGCTCAGTTTCTAACAGGCAACAAACTCACCAGTATTGACCCCTCGCGGCTGCCCAAGAAGCTCATGAAGCTGTACGTCCCTCTGTTCTCTCTACTGATCTCTTCCATTGAGCTGACCGTGCTGTGTGCATGCACCTCGATCCGCAATGATACCTTCGCGTCGCTGAGCCGCATGACGTTTGGCGACTCGGTCAGGTGGCTGTGAGTCTCCACTGCTTGTCTTGCTTTTGTTTTTGTGCCCAGTGAAATGCTGATGATATATACCACCCAGGGACTTTCCAACTGCTCCATCTCCTCCGTCAAGGGCGCCAAGTGGCCACGCTCTCTACAAATCTGTACGAACCTCCAAGCGCTAGATCCAGTGAATCGAGAGCTCACGTGTTTCTTGCTGCTTTCAATCGTAGAAATCTCGAGCAGAACTTCATCACTGAGATCGAAATCCGCCAGTCCGACGTGACGCTGATCGCCAATCTGACCACCTTCGTGGAGAACTGGACGCTCGCCGGGTGCTCCACGCCTGGCGCTGAGCTCACCGTCGTCAAGACCATCAATCCCAACGCCCAGCAGTGGACCAGGCAGCAGATCTGCGTGATCAGTGGTGCGTTCACTGGTCAACCTCTTCGTGAATAGCCTCACTCACTCTGCTTTTGGATCAGACGCTCGATTTGATGAGCTCTATGGGACGAATGCAACCAGCAGTAACAGTGAAAGTGGAAGCGGCTCATCCTCCAACGCCATCGTTGTGCCAACGCCACCCCCGAGCACACCAGAGACCCAGGAACCTACTACCGCAGTCGACGCCCACACAAGACGCTTGTGGTCGTGGTCGCCAGCGGAGGCGGCGTCGTCCTGCTCGTCGTGCTTCCGCTGTGCTTGTACCGCGTCCGACTCAAGAAGAAGACCAAGATGAAGAAGAATCACAGCAGTATCACCCCGAGAGGCAAGTCCGGCTCTGTCTACACAGCGGCGACCACGGATGACGATCGAAACGGCCAACCGGAGTCACCAATCCCATTAGGACTCGTCGTGTCGGAGGAGTTCCTGGCCAACGACGTCCGCAACGACCCCGCACTGTTGCCTCACCGTATCGCGCGTCAGGATCTCCAGATTGGCGACGTAATCGCACGCGGTGGCTTCGGCGTGATCTTCCACGGCCGCTTCGATGGACAGCCAGTCGCCGTCAAGCAAATGCTACCTGGCATGTGGCAAAACACGGCGTCGCTGAGCCGTTTCATGGACGAGATCCACTTGTGCGCACGTATGGACCACCCCAAGATCGTGGCGTTTGTCGGTCTCGCGTGGAGCCGCCTGCGAGACCTCTCGGTGGTCATTGAGTTCATGCCTGGCGGTGATCTCCACGCGTTTCTCCACAGGCAACGCACCACCGTCTTCTATTGACTGGTGTGAGCCGTGGACGTCCGCAGGTATCTCCACAAGCAAGACGGCGATCGCGCTGGACGTGGCCGAGGCCGTCGCGTACTTGCATTCGCTGCAAACGCCCGTAATCCACCGCGATCTCAAGGCCCGTAACGTGCTGCTGGATGCCGACGGCAACGCCAAGCTCAGCGACTTTGGTATCAGTCGAGAGGTGGCGATAGATGAGATCATGACTGGCGAGATCGGCACCGTGGCGTGGATCGCGCCAGAGGTACTCCGGGGCGAGAGATACAGCGCGAAGGCCGACGTGTACTCGTTGGGCGTGCTGCTAGTAGAGCTCGACAAGTGCAGGCATCCGTACGCCGGCCATGCGGCTTTGAAGGCAGCGAGAGCGAGCAGCCAAGCGGACTCTACAGGCTCCAAGGTGGTCAAAAAGAACACGCAGATCGCCGTGCTCGTGAGCACGGGCAAGGTGCAGCCGCGTGTGAACAGCGAGTGTCCGGAGCCCGTGGCGAAGCTTGTTGCCCAGAGTGTGAGCCACGAGCCGAGTGAACGCCCAACAGCGATGGAGGTCTTCTATCAGTTGCGAGTCGCAACTTGCGAGAGGCCCGAAAAGTGCTAGAAAGGCCCGAACGCACGCAAGTCTGATGGACAGTAACTGACTGATCGCCTCCTTTCATACTGATGGACTTCGTGGCCATTTCCGAAAGAAGAAAAGAATGAGAGTTGCCCTGTGACGTGGTGAGACCGTAAAGCTCTCATTGGCCGACAACGAAGCCCATCGACTGGTGATTGGCCATCTCCACCACTTCAAGTGACGTTGAAGTTCAACAGCCTGGGAAGAGGCTCTTTTGGCTCTGTAGGAGCCACACTCGCGCAGCGAACAAGGAATTTATTCAGTCATTTACGAACTCGCCATGAAGTCGCCACTGCTTCAGGCACCACACTCTTCCGTCGTGAACATCGTCGACTCCACGACCCATGTTGCCGACCACAAGACGACACAGTTCACGCTCTTGATCGGCGGTATGACCTGCAGTTCCTGCGCCAGTACCGTCGAGTTTGCACTCGCTCAGGTCCCTGGCGTGCGCTTCGCCGTCGTGAACGTCGCGACCGAGAAGGCGACAGTTACTGTTGACGATG
The DNA here is from genome assembly GCA_023337545.1 of Pythium coloratum. Lineage (NCBI taxonomy): Eukaryota > Oomycota > Peronosporomycetes > Pythiales > Pythiaceae > Pythium > Pythium coloratum. The sequence continues at coordinate 22,163 of JAADXE010000347.1, forward strand.
ACGACCTAGTGGGGGTGAGAGACCTTCTCGTGGCCGTCCAAGACGTGGGTTTTGATGCCAGCGTGCTCACGGATGCCGCCAATAATCAAGAGGCGCTGGAGCAGCAGCGTCAACGAGAGAAACGTCGCTACAAGCGCGATTCTCTGCTGTCGGTGGCCTGTGTTGTACCCACTCTCGTGCTCATGCTCGTGCTGGAGCACATCTCCGTAACCCACCACGCGCTCATGAAGACCCCTGTACGAGGCCTCTCGTGGATGGTGCTGCTGGTCGCCGTGTGTGCGACGCCCGTGCAGTTTGTCGCTGGAGCACGCTTCCACCGCGACGCGTGGTTCTCGCTTCGTCGGCTTTGCTCACGAGCCACCAGGTCCCAAGCAGGCATCGGCATGGCGTTGTTGGTCTCACTTGGCTCGTGTGTCGCGTACGGCTACGGTCTCATCACAGTGGTGCGTGCGGTCGTCTTGGGCGACAGTGACGTCGCTAACGCCGACATGTTCATGACATCGGCCATGCTGCTGGGCTTCGTGGTGCTCGGCAAGTGGCTGGAGGCGATCTCCAAGGGCAAGACTTCTCAGGCATTGCGTCAGCTCCTGGCTCTCCAGGTCAAGTACGCGACTGTGATCCTTCTAACCAAGAGCTTATCGGAGACCGTGGACTTCCACAGCGGCCAGGAGCAGCGCGTGCCGATTGAACTCGTGCAGCGTGGCGACGTACTTCGCGTCGTAAGAGGCGCTGCGATCCCAGCGGATGGCGTCGTGGTCCAGGGCCAGGGCTTCGTAGACGAGTCGATGCTCACAGGCGAGTCTCAGCTCGTGGAGAAGACCGTGGGCGACGCTGTCATGGGCGCGACCGTGAACGCCGACGGCCTGTTCCACATGCGAGTCACGGGCGTCGGCAGCGACACGGCACTGAGCCAGATCGTGCGCTTGGTGGAAGACGCACAGACCGCCAAGGCGCCGATCCAAGTGTATGCCGACCGCATCGCCTCCAAGCTCGTGCCGCTGGTCGTGGGCTTGTCCTCGGTCACGTTTATCGTGTGGTACGCGATGGCTGTGACGCCTGGCGTGCTGCCACGTGATTGGCTCCGTAAGGACGGCGCGTTTGTGTTTGCGCTCAACTTTGCCATCGCGACGCTGGTGGTCGCGTGTCCGTGTGCGTTGGGGCTCGCGACACCCACTGCTGTGATGGTCGGCACGGGTGTGGGTGCTCGCTATGGGGTCTTTATCAAGGGCGGAGAGGCATTGGAGGCCGCCCACCGCGCGACGACCGTGGTGTTTGACAAGACGGGTACGCTCACAGTCGGAAAGCCCTGCGTGACCGACTGTCTGTGGGTGGAAGCCCAGGATCCAAGCCATCAGAAGCAAGTGCTGGGGCTTGTGAGGGCGATAGCGACCGGCAGTCAGCACCCGCTGAGCGTGAGCGTGGCAGCCTTTGCCGCTGATCAGTGTGGTCAACAGACAGAGGAGACGTCGATCGGGTTCACTGTGGAAGGCTTCGTGGAAGTCGCAGGTCGTGGCGTGTCCGGTGTCGTCCAGGGACAAGAGGTGGCACTGGGCAATGCCCAGTGGGTTCTACAGACTCAGCAGTGCACGTTGCCCCCTTCAATCCAGGCTCAAGTAGAGACGATGGAGTCAGAGGAAGGCAAGACCGTCGTGTTCGTAGCGGTGGACAAACGCGTCGTCACGTGTCTTGCACTGGCGGACGCGCCACGGCCGGACGCCCTGGCCACTGTCCAGTTCCTCCAGAGCTCCGGCGTGAAGAATCTCGAGGTCTGGATGATGACCGGCGACAACGTCCGCACGGCTCACGCCATCGCGACGCGCCTGGGCATCCCACACGACCGAGTACTAGCGCAAGTGCTTCCAGGCGACAAGGCCGCAGCCGTCAAGGCACTGCAGCGTGACGGGCTCCGCGTCGTCGCGATGGTCGGCGACGGTATCAACGACACGCCGGCGTTGGCGCAGGCTGACGTTGGCATCGCGCTGGGCGCCGGTACGCAGATCGCCATGGAAACGGCCAGCGTCGTGCTCATCAAGTCTCAGCTGTGGGACGTCGTGACGGCGCTCACGCTGGCGCGTGCGACGTCGAAGCGTATCCGCTGGAACTTTGCGTGGGCGCTGGCGTACAACGGCGTGCTGTTGCCGCTGGCCATGGGGGTGTTGTTTCCGCTGGGCGTCCACGTGCCGCCCATGCTCGCGAGCGCCGCCATGGCCGTGTCGTCCGTCTCAGTCGTGAGCTCGTCGCTGCTGCTGAACCGGTTCCGTCCGCCTTCGCCGCTGCTGCTGACAGCACCAGTGGCTGCGGACGGTCACCCTTCAGCAGAGGAGACCATGCGACCGCAAAAGTACCGGTAACGTGTGCGTCACGTGCGTGAGCTGAAGGATCGGTCGGTGAGGTCCAGGGAGACTGTAGTGCCGCATGCGACTGCAACGTGTGCCGGGCAGGATTTGCACTGCAGATCCCAGCTTCCCGGCAACTCGCAGGCTGTGTTTCATCCTCAATAAATCATGCAATGTATTGGTACCGGCAGGCTTGTTGACCATGTCATCTCTACGGAGACTCACACTGGGGTACCGTACTCCTTTGGCTCGCGTTGCCTTTCTACACGGTCTCTCTCTCCAAACTTCCACACACCACGCTCAGTGAAATCTGTGACAACTGAGTCCGTGTCTGTGATGGGCAAAGCTCTTGCAGTGTCGTGCCTGCGTGACGCAGGACAGTGCGGCAGCCACCGCCGCGCGATGAAAAGCCCGAGACGAATCTGAGTTGCAAGCCCCCACAACTTGGCTCCTATCGATTCCTAGAGGTCCAGGAGAACCCATTCTCATAAGTGAGACCGTGGCAGTTGTTGATAAATAACAATTCTTAAAGGTCTCAGATCCAGGATCGCGGCTCGCTGTTGTCCAATCGTCCCAGCCGAAACTTGCTGCACTGCCGTCAGCTCGCGCACGCGACGAGGCAGCGTGATTACTTGGCGGCTTGCTGCCTGGAACAAAGCAATGGCTCTCGTGGCATTGAAGGCCAAAGCGAACGAAAGAGAGCAGAGACCGTGATCCATCTGGCCGCTCGTCTTCGGCTGAGACAGACCTGTGACTTGTGCACACTTGTTGTTGGTCTCACTTAGTCACGGCAGCTGGAGCTTTGGCTCTCCCGTCCTGACTGCTGACTCCTGGGTTTTTGGCAATTGGGACTCCGGCTTTCCTCTTGATCTTGCACTTGACGGGGTCGGTCTCTGCAAGAGTCTGACTGCCTTCACCACGCGCAAAGACAATCACGCTCCGGCTTTCAACGGAAGGCTCAAGTTGCCATGCTGAAAAACCCTTGCCACACCATCGGCCACTTGGCCGCTTGTCTGGACTTCTCCACGGCCAGTCATCGCACCCACAGTCGCTCCAGCTGCAAGCACAAACAAGCCAAAGCGCCTTCATCATCCTGTCGGCGGATCCCAGAGTCTCGTTCTCGGTACCTCGCTTTCCGATCCAGAGCCTCGTGGTGTGAAACGAGTGTGTGAGACACTCACCGCTCGCTGCTCTTTGCTCTCCATTCCTGGATTTACACCTGCCTACCGACTCACAAGTCTACTGCGTGCGCGTGTGTGGCTACCTCTGTCCTGTTCCGAACAGAGCCCCTCCCTCACCGGTACAGTAAAACACGGCTCCTGTCTGCCCCGCAACTCCATTCTTCACACACAAGACTAGGAATCCCCACCGAAGCTTCATCATGTCTCCTGCTGCGCTCGCCCACATCTTCCGCACCAAGCCGCTTCGCGTGATCCGCGCGGAGGAAAACTCGCAGGACTTGCCTCGCTCGCTGTCGCTGTTCGATCTGCTGTGTATCGGTATCGGCGGCACCGTCGGCAGTGGTATCTTCGCGACCACGGGCGACATCATCTCGGGCATCGCTGGCCCGGCCGCCGTGCTTTCCTGGGCGATCGCCGGTATTATCTGTGTGTTCAATGCCTTTGCCTACATGGAGCTCGTGACGCGTGTGCCTTCGTCCGGTAGTACTTACGCGTACGCCTACCACACGCTCGGCGAGCTGCCTGCCGTGATCGCCGCGTGGCTGCTCACGCTCGAGTACGCCATGTCCGGTGCCGGTGTCGCGCGTTCCTGGGCCGCCAAGATGGAGGAGTGGCTCACGGAGGACTACCCGAGCCACGACTTCAGCTGGCTCAACGCCAAGCACACCAACCTGCTCGCCGCTGGTATCATGGCGCTGAGTGTGCTCGTGCTGCTCATGGGCGTGCGCTTCGGCAAGATCTTCGTCAACACCATCACGACCATCAAGCTCGTGATCGTGGCGTTCATCATCATCGCCGGCTTCGCGCTCATGGAGCCGTCCAACTTGTCGCCGTTCATCCCCAAGCGTGACGACGCCGCCGACGCATTTGGCTGGCAGGGTGTGATCAGCGGCGCCTCGGCTGCTTTCTTCGGCTACGTGGGCTTCGATGAAGTGTGCTGTCTCGCGGCCGAGGCCAAGAACCCAAAGACTGTCATGCCTATCGCTGTGATCAGCGTCGTGCTCGCTACCATGGCGCTCAGCGTGCTGTCGTCGCTTGTGCTCTCGGGTATGATCGATTACTCGGAGGCAATCAACTTCTCCGTGGGCTTCCGCGCGCAGGGTGCCGACTGGGCCGCCAAGATCGTCCACGCTGGTGAGACCGTGACCATGCCTGTGGTCGTGCTCATCGCGTTCCTCGCGCAGCCGCGTCTCAACTACGCGCTGGCCTGCGACGGTCTCATGCCGCAGATCTTCGCCAAGGTCGACGAGAAGGGCAACCTGTTCGTCAACACGCTCATCAGCGGCATCATCTTCACGGTCATCACGTTCGTCGTGCCGTTCGACACGCTCTGGGACATTGTCAACTTCGGTATCTTCCTCAACTTTGTCATGACGCAGTCCTCGCTGCTGGTCGCGCGTACGCGCAAGTCCTCGCCTGTCAAGGGCGCCTACGCCATCGCGGCGCTCGTGGCGTGCTCGCTCATCGCGGCCTTCACGTACCAGAAGGGCTACGCGTCCGTCGCCCACGACGACCGCAGTGCCGCGGTGCTGGTCATCGCCTGCATCTTCTGGGCTGGTGCCGTGCTTTCGTGCCTGTACATTTGGCTCTACTGCCCACAGGAGGAGCTCGAGGCCGACGTGTACCGTGCGCCGTTCGTGCCGCTCGTGCCAACCATCTCGATCATGGCCGACTTCTACATGATGGCGCAGCTCAGTGCCTTGGGCCTGGAGCTGAGTCTCGCGTGGATCGCCGCCGCCATTGTGTCGTACTTTGTGTACGGCTACGGCAACGCCGCCGGCCGCACGGGCTGGAGCGCGCTGCTCCACTACCTGCCCCACTTGTCGGCCAGCTACGAGCACCAGAAGGACGCTAACGGCGATGAGAGCTTCGGCGCGCCGATGCTCGAGGCCAACGACATGCTGTCGCCACGCGGCAAGGCCAAGCTCCAGATCAAGTAGATGGATGGATGGATGCACAAGTCGTATGAGTGATTGATGGAATGGATGCATCAAAACAACACAGAGATAGAGATCTATCATGGTCTCAAATAACTAAACTACAACATCACATGACATGTCATATTCAAAATTTGGGAAGCCGCTGAGAAAAATGCGAATGATTATAATGCGGCAGAGTCGCTTGCCTGGAAAGGAGCTGTTCGTCAGAAACAGAGGAAACCCGCCGACACAGATGACTCGCACACTGTGTGATGGGAAGACACAGAGCTCCTGTACGCATCCATCAACGAGGGCTACCATCATCATCTGGTCGTGGAACGGCGCCGACATTAGAGACTCGGCGACTCGTCGAGTCTCCGCACTCGTGACTCGATTCATTCATTCATTCATTCATTCCACAACTTGCGCCGCAAGACTCGAGACCTTCTCTTCCCACACCACCACCACCACCAAGCAACTCTATCAAAATGGCCGTGACCTGTGGTGACATTCCTCGCTTGATCTGCTCCGTGATCATCCCGCCAGTCGGCGTCTTCTTCCAGGTCGGCTGCACGAAAGACCTGGCCATCAACGTGCTGCTGACGCTGTTAGGGTGAGTGTTTGCTACTGCCCTTGTTTGTATGTCTGCCTGTATATGAGTCTAATCGCGTTGCCTTTCTCACTACTCCACCAGCTACTTCCCGGGTCTCATCCACGCCATCTACATCCTCGTCAAAAAGTAGAAAGGCAACACAAACGCCACTTGGCCAGCAAGCAAATGTTCATGGTCACAACCTAAATAAACCTTCATGCGATTCCAACCATTCATTCCATAGAGGTCTATCATATCATGCCAATCAAAATGGCCATTGTGAGAAAGGCAACGGTCTCAAGGCGTAGAGCTCCTGGATGAGTCACAGACAGACAAGGAAGGCAATCGCGGGGCCAAAAGTTTGGTCACCACACTGGAATGGGGCAGGCAAGTCAGTACCATCATTCCGAATGGGTACGGAATCTAAACAGACTGGTGATGCGCACGCACGCTTGAACCAACGCAAGAACACAGAGTCTCCGATACGTGATTGGTTGAAATAGAACAATTCAACGTTTCATTGGTTGAAATGTTCGGATATCAAAATCGTTTTGCTCTATTTCAGCCAATCAGATATCTGATCTCCTCACTGACATGGGTTCATGCAGCTGCCGACATATCAAAACAAAGTGAAGGCTTCTTCCTTTGTCGCCAGCCACTGCAGCCCACAGACGCAGGCGGTTGACTCGCAACACGGAGAACAAACTCGATCCTCAGTCGGCAATCTTCCCTCTCCCCCACACAAGCTCCCCCTCCTCCCCCGTCCTCCACCAGCAACCATGGCCGTGACCTGTGGCGACATCCCGCGCTTGATCTGCTCCGTGATCATCCCGCCAGTCGGCGTCTACTTCCAGGTCGGCTGCACCAAGGACCTGGCCATCAACGTGCTGCTCACGCTGCTCGGGTACGACTCCTTCTCTCTCTCTCTCTCTCTCACTCTTCCTCTATTGTTAATGCATCAGAGA